>BOPN01000476.1:395409-405409 GCA_017312705.2 Penaeus japonicus
CCCTTCCCCCTTTTCCCTCCCTTTCCCTCACCCCTTCCCCCTTTTCCCTCCCTTTCCCTCACCCCTTCCCCCTTTTCCCTCCCTTTCCCTCACCCCTTCCCCCTTTTCCCTCCCTTTCCCTCACCCCTTCCCCCTTTTCCCTCCCTTTCCCTCACCCCTTCCCCCTTTTCCCTCCCTTTCCCTCACCCCTTCCCCCTTTTCCCTCCCTTTCCCTCACCCCTTCCCCCTTTTCCCTCCCTTTCCCTCACCCCTTCCCCCTTTTCCCTCCCTTTCCCTCACCCCTTCCCCCTTTTCCCTCCCTTTCCCTCACCCCTTCCCCCTTTTCCCTCCCTTTCCCTCACCCCTTCCCCCTTTTCCCTCCCTTTCCCTCACCCCTTCCCCCTTTTCCCTCCCTTTCCCTCACCCCTTCCCCCTTTTCCCTCCCTTTCCCTCACCCCTTCCCCCTTTTCCCTCCCTTTCCCTCACCCCTTCCCCCTTTTCCCTCCCTTTCCCTCACCCCTTCCCCCTTTTCCCTCCCTTTCCCTCACCCCTTCCCCCTTTTCCCTCCCTTTCCCTCACCCCTTCCCCCTTTTCCCTCCCTTTCCCTCACCCCTTCCCCCTTTTCCCTCCCTTTCCCTCACCCCTTCCCCCTTTTCCCTCCCTTTCCCTCACCCCTTCCCCCTTTTCCCTCCCTTTCCCTCACCCCTTCCCCCTTTTCCCTCCCTTTCCCTCACCCCTTCCCCCTTTTCCCTCCCTTTCCCTCACCCCTTCCCCCTTTTCCCTCCCTTTCCCTCACCCCTTCCCCCTTTTCCCTCCCTTTCCCTCACCCCTTCCCCCTTTTCCCTCCCTTTCCCTCACCCCTTCCCCCTTTTCCCTCCCTTTCCCTCACCCCTTCCCCCTTTTCCCTCCCTTTCCCTCACCCCTTCCCCAGTGTGAGAGAGAGAGAGGGAGAGAGAGAGGAGGGGGGGGAGGGAGGGAGGGAGGGGAGAGAGGGAGGGAGGGGAGAGAGGGAGAGAGAGAGAGAGAGAGAGAGAGAGAGAGAGAGAGAGAGAGAGAGAGAGAGAGAGAGAGAGAGAGAGGAGAGAGGGGGGGGGGGGAGAGCCGCCAGTGAGTAGGGAAAGACTCTCGGTAAGGGAGTAAGGGAGTAAGGGAGAGGGGAATGGACCGGCCAGGGTGCCTCAGGCGGAGGAAAATAATCAACGTGATGCCTAGCCTCGCCTGTGCCGCGGATCCTGTGTGGTGGCACCCGAGGACGCCGCCCCTCGACAGCTCTCGCAGGCGCTGCTCGGTGGCACTCTAGCTATGTCTGACACTTCCCCGTTGTGACACTTGTTAGCGCTGTCTGACACTTCCCCGTTGTGACACTTGTTAACGCTGTCTGACACTTCCCCGTTGTGACACTTGTTAACGCTGTCTGACGCTTGCCCGTTGTGACACTTGCTAACGCTGTCTGACACTTCCCCGTTGTGACACTTGCTAACGCTGTCTGACACTTCCCCGTTGTGACACTTGCTAACGCTGTCTGACACTTCCCCGTTGTGACACTTGTTAGCGCCGTCTGACACTTCCCCGTTGTGACACTTGTTAGCGCCGTCTGACACTTCCCCGTTGTGACACTTGTTAGCGCCGTCTGACACTTCCCCGTTGTGACACTTGCTAACGCCGTCTGACGCTTCCCCTTTGTGACACTTGCTAACGCTGTCTGACACCTCTTCATTGTGACACTTGCTAACGCCGTCTGACGCTTCCCCTTTGTGACACGTGTTAACGCTGTCTGACACCTCTTCATTGTGTCACTTCCTAACGGCACTTCCTCTTACTGTCTGGAACCTCTCTAAAGTGAGGCTTTCTCACGCTGTTCAATGTGACACTTCCTAGTAATACGATGTTTGTGATAAGCAGAAGAAGAGGAAGAAGAAGGAGGAGGTGGAGGAGGAAGAAGAGTAGGAGGAGAAAGAGGAGATAGAGAAGAAGGACGACGAAGGTGAGAAGTAGGGAAAATGGGAGGAGAAGGAGGAGAACACAGAGTAGGAGAAAGAAAAACGAGGTGGAAAAGATGGAGGAGGAGGAGGAGGAGGAGGAGGAGGAGGAGGAGGAGGAGGAGGAGGAGGAGGAGGAGGGGGAGGGGGAGGAGGAGGAGGAGGGGGGGGGGGAGGGGGAGGAGGAGGAGGAGGAGGAGGAGGAGGAGGAGGAGGGGGAAGGGGAGTAGGAGGAGTAGGGGATGGGGGAAGGGGAGGAGGAGGAGTAGGGGGAAGGGGAGGGGAGGGGAGGGGAGGAGGAGTAGGAGGAGGAGGAGGGGTAGTGGAGGGGGAGGAGGAGGAGGGGTAGGGGAGGGGAGAGGGAGGAAGGGGAGGAGGAGAGGACGGGAGTGACGGGGGAGGGGAGGGGAGGGGGGTAATCCACGTAGACCCTGTTCCCGCTGAGTCACCTGAGAGTTACATTTTGAAAGAGATTCGTTGGAAATATCCCTTCTATTTATGCACAAAGTGAGAGGGACTAAAAACACGCGGTCACATATATATATATGCGCACACACACACATACACCCACACACGTGCCCGGACATACAGAAAGCCTGACGCACGCGCTTGCATACAGACGTACACGTGTAAACATACACATGCGCATGCATACAAACATATAAAAAAAACATACACACACGCACACATGTACACACACACACACACACACACACACACACACACACACACACACACACACACACACACACACACACACACACACACACACACACACACACACACACACACACACACACACACACACACACACACACACACACACACACACACACACACACACACACACACACACACACACACACACAGACACACACACACACACACACACACACACACAAAACAAAATCTCAAGAACAAGAAGTTTTGGTCGTTCGGAAGCAATAGAACGACGTTTAAATCTGGTGTCACTTTTTTCTCTCTCTCTAGCGCTCTTGTCAGGATCCAAACAATGATTTTTCTGCAACTGATTCCAGTTCGCTCTCTCTCTCTCTCTCTCTCTCTCTCTCTCTCTCTCTCTCTCTCTCTCTCTCTCTCTCTCTCTCTCTCTCTCTCTCTCTCTCTCTCTCTCTCTCTCTCTCCCTCTCCCTATCCATCTCCCTCTCCCTATCCATCTCCCTCTCTCTATCCATCTCCATTTCCCTCTCCCTCTCCTATCCATCTCCATTTCCCTCTCCCTCTCCCTATCCATCTCCCTCTCCCTCTCCCTATCCATCTCCCTCTCCCTATCCATCTCCCTCTCCCTCTCCCTATCCCTATCCCTATCCCTATCCCTCTCCCTATCCATCTCCCTCTCCCTCCTCCCCCTACCCCTCCCAACCATCAACTTCAAGAATATGATTACATCTGGGGGCTAGCGCATGTATCGGGGGAGGAGGAGGAGGAGGAGGGGGGAGGGGCGGGGGGAAGGAGGGGAACAAATAAATACGTTTATACGCGCGCACAGGCGGATGGTGCGCGGGGGGAGGGGGGAGGGGGTGGGGGACACACAAACATATGCTTCCTACTTGTCGTCGTTGTTGTCGTTGTTGTTGTTATTGTTCCCAACATCTGCCTGTCCCCGTTTATGTTTATCCTAACAAATATCTCCCTATGAGCAGAGCCCCCGCCCCCCCGCCCCACCCATCTCTTGAAAAGTAATAATCCGAAGTACTCGAAAACTCCAATCTCCTGGAACCAAACACAAAGAAAGAAGTACCGGGGATCTTACTCCACAAACACACAACCATAAGAAACACGTTCTCGAGATCTGACGAGAGGCGGACTCGAGATCTTATCAAACGGATTTGCAAATATAAAGGAGGAAGTTGCTCAGCGCTCTAAGTTCTCGAGGACTAATATCACGATGCAGATCCCGAGATTTAAAAAAAATGATAATAATAAAAAAACGATACACAATAAACAAATATACGACAAAGATGTGAACATTAAGTATCTGACACAAAAATGGTGATGCTAGTGATGGTGGTGATGATGAAGAGGAGGAGGAGAAGGAGGAGAAAGAAGAAAAAATAATATAGAAGATAATCAGAAGAAATACACAAACAAACACAAAAAAATCCCCCCCAACCCCTTCGAGGCGGAGCCACGAGGCCGCCAACATTCCAGCAAGGACGAAGGCATGGGGACAAAACCCTTCGTCTCTCTCTCTCTCTCTCTCTCTCTCTCTCTCTCTCTCTCTCTCTCTCTCTCTCTCTCTCTCTCTCTCTCTTTCTGTATCTCTATCTCTCCCGAGAGATAGAAAGAGACAGATAGACAGACAGATAGATAGATAGATAGATAGATATAGAGAGAAATGATATCGAGAATAAATGAGACATAACGAGAGAGAGCCTAAGGGAAGGAAACAATGGAAGAACCTAACAATGAAAGAAGGAAAGCTAAAGAAAAATAGAAGCAGCACAGGAAAAAAGAAAAACAAGAACAAAAGATAAAGGAATGACCAGTACATCCATTCCGTTCCCTTCCCCTTCCCTCACTCTCCTCTACACATCCTTCCTTTCTCCCTTCTCTCCCTCCTCCCTGTTCTCCCCCCCTCCCCCTTCTCCCCTCCTTTTACTCTATTCTCTCTTCCTCACATCTCCTTCCTCCCATTCCTCCACCTTCTTCTCAAGCATTTCTTTCCCTCCTCTCCCCTGCACCTACTTCCGCCTTCCTTCCTTCTCCACCATCTTCCTCTCCCTTCTCCAATCTCCGCCGTCTTCCTCCACCACACGATCCTTCCCTTTATTTTCCTCTTCTTTACAGTTTCCTTCCTCCTTCCTCCTTCCTCTCTCTCTATCTTCCCATGCCTCCGTCCTCTTGTCAACTTCCTTACCATATTTCTACCCAAGCTCCCTGCTTCCTCACTCCCCTCTCTTACCCTCCTCAATCCCTTTATTCCTCTACCCTCCCTCCACAAGCCTCCTCCCCCCTTTATCCAAGCCTCCCCACCTCCTCCCTCCACAAGCCTCTCCACTTCCTCCCTCCACAAGTCTCCTCCCCACCTCCCCATCCCCGTACCCTACCCCATCCTTCCCCTTCCCCTTCCCCTTCCCCTCCCCTCCCCTCCCCTTCCCCCCCTTCCTTTTCCCTCCCCATTCTTCCCTCATTCCCCCCCTCTCCCTCCACATTCTTCCCTCATTTCTCCCCCTCTCCCTCCCCATTCTTCCCTTATTTCCCCCCTCCCCCTCCCCTCCATCATCCCTCATCCTTCCCCTGTAACAAATATCCCATAATAAGCGCCACAGCCACAAGCTCCCCCGGGCGTTTGTCTCGCCGTCCCGTCACCTCGAGCGAAAAAGCGCTAAACGGCACAAGACGCAATTCCGCTAAACCGATATGTCGTTTTTGTCTCCGTTTGGTTCGTTCCTCTTACATGCCTCTTACGACGAGTAGGTGGCCGGAGAATGAGAGGGAGAATGAGAGGGAGGATGAGAGGGAGAGGGAGAGGGAGAGGAAGAGGAAGAAGAAGAGGGAGAGGGAGTGGGAGGGGGAAGGAAAGGGATGAAGAGAGGAAGGGAGGGAGGGAAAAAGGAAGAGAGGGAGAGGCAGCAGAAGTAGAGAGAGAGAGAGAGAGAGAGAGAGGGGGGTAGAAGAAAACAAGAAAATATTGAAGGAAAAAATAAAAAGAGTGAAAGAAGAGGAAGAAGAAATGAAGGAAGATGAGAGAAACAGAGGGAAGAGGGAAGGGGGAAGAAGAGCAAGAAGAAATAGAAGGGAGGGACATTCATTCTGACATTCAACAAGTGAGATTCCATTTCGGATTTTTTTCGTGGGGGTGGGGAGGGCAAAATGTCCAAAACACAAACGCCGACACAAGAATAATGACAAAAAAGAAAGAAAAAATGCATCTCTCTCTCCCCTCTCTCTCTCTCTCTCTCTCTCTCTTTTCCCCTCTCTCTTCCTCGTACTCCTTATCCTTATCCTTCTACTTCTCTTTCTCCTCTCTCTCCCCTCTCCTCCTTCCCTCCTATAACCCCCCCCCCATTCCTCTCTTCCCCTTACTTCCCAGCCTCCGCTTGATTCATTAAGACCAGCCTCCCATACCTCACATCCATCCCTAACCCCCTCCCTCCACCCCTTCCCCTCTTTCACCCTCCCTCCCCTCCTCCCCTCTTCGCCCCTACTCCCTTTCTTCATCAACTTCTCCTGACACTTTAAGATTAGCCCTGCACTCCCTGGTGGGCGTAATGAGAAGCATGGAATGGGAGGGAAAGGAAGGCGAAGGGGAAGGGGGAGGAGGAATGGGGGAGAGGGAGGAGGAGGGGCGAGGGGGAAGAGTAAGAAGAAGGACCTGGAGGAAGAGGAGGAGGATGAGGAGGAGGAGGAGGAGGAGGAGGAGGAGGAGGAAGAAGAGGAGGAGGAAGAGGAAGATGAGAAGGTGGAGGAGGAGGAGGAGGAGGAGGAGGAGGAGGAGGAGGAGGAGGAGGCGGAGGAGGAGGAGGAGGAGGAGGAGTAGGAGGAGGAGGAGGCGGAGGAAGAAGAGGAGGCGGAGGAGGAGGAGGATGAGAAGGCGGAAGAGGAAGAGGAGGCGTAGGAGGAGGAGGCGGAGGAAGAGGAGGAGGGGGGGGGGAACGGAGGGGAAGGGGTGACGTTGAGGTGTTATGACAAGAGCAAAGGGACGGGCGAGATAATGGAAGGTTTGTGCTACAAGAATATTCCGCTCCTTGTTTCCCCTCTGATTGTACCTCGTCCTGTTACCCTTCCCCCCCCACTCCCTCTCCATTCTCCCTCCCCACCTTCCCCTCCCCTCCTCTCCCTCCTGTCCTGTCCTGTCCTCTCCCTCCCTCCCTCCCATCTTCCCTCCCCCTCCCCTCCCCATCTTCCCTCTCCATCCCTTCCTCTCCTCTCCTCTCCTCTCCCCTCCTCTCCTGTCCTCTCCCTCCCTCCCCATCTTCCCCTCCCCTCCCCCCTCCCCTCCTCTCCTCTCCTCTCCTCTCCTCTCCTCTCCTCTCCTCTCCCTCCCCAACTTCCCCTCCCCTCCCCTCCCCTCCCCTCCCCTCCTCTCCCTCCCCTCCCCTCTCTCCCTACCTTTTTCAACGGAGCGCATTTGTTTCAGGACCTTGTCAGGCGCACGCACCCGTTCTTCTCTGTCCCCTCAGAGAAAAAAGGGAGGGGGAGGAGGAGAAAAAGAGGGAGAGAAGTAAGGGAGGGTGGAAAAGAAAGAGAAAGAGAAAGAGAAAGAGAAGGAGAGAGAGAAGGGTTAGAGAAAAGGGAGGGGAGAGAAAAAGGGAGAATAAGAGGGAGAGGAGGAAGGGAGGGTGGAAAAGAAAGAGAAAGAGAAAGAGAAGGAGAGAGAGAGGAGGGTTAGAGAAAAGGGAGGGGAGAGAAAGAGGGAGAATAAGAGGGAGAGGAGGAAGGGAGGGTGGAAGAGAAAGTGAGAGAGAGAGAGAGAGGAGGGTTAGAGAAAAGGAAGGGAGGGACGGAGAGAAAGTGGGAGAATAAGAGGGAGAGGAGGAAGGGAGGATAAGAGAGAGTTAGAATGAGAGAGAGAGGAGGGTTAGAAAAAGGGGAGGGAGGGATAGAAAGAGGGAGAATAAGAGCGAAAGGAGGAATAGAGAGAGAGAGAGAGAGAGAGAGAGAGAGAGAGAGAGAGAGAGAGAGAGAGAGAGAGAGAGAGAGAGAGAGAGAGAGAGAGAGAGAGAGAGAGGAGAGAGAGAGAGGAGGGAGAGAGAGAGAGAGAGAGAGAGAGAGAGAGAGAGAGAGAGAGAGAGAGAGAGAGAGAGAGAGAGAGAGAGAGAGAGAGAGAGAGAGAGAGAGAAGGGTTAGCGAAAGGGGAAGGGAAGGAGGGAGGGAAAAAGAGGGGAGTGAGAGGGTTGGGAAAGTGGGAGAGAAATGGGAGAAGAATGAATGGACAGAGGGAGAGAAAGAGAGAGAGGAGGGTGATATAAAGGGAGAGGGAGAGATAAAGGAGAAGGACGGGAGAAACCACGAGGCGAAGGAAAATGAGAAAATGAAAAGGGAGAAGAAAAAGAGGAAAAGACGAGAAGAGAGAGAGGATAAAAAGGAAAACCAAGGAAAAAAGGAGATGAATACGAAGGCGGGGAGGAGGGAAGGGGGGGAAGGGGAAGGGGAAGGAGGGAAGGGGAAGGGAGGAAGGGAGAAAAGGGGGAGAGGGGGGAAGGAGCAAAGAACCGGCTAGGGAGCGTGCCAACAAGAGTTCTTTATTTCTCTTGTCCCTACAAAAAGTCGAAACAAAAACAGCAAAATAAGACGGGGAAACAACAAATATGTCTTCACGTAAAACAGAACAGTTCCTCCCCCACCCCCCCTCTCCCTCTTCTACTTCTACTTCTACTTCTACTTCTACTTCTGCTTCTGGTTCTGCCTCTATCTCTCTCTCTCTCTCCATCCCCTCCCCCACTCCCTCTCTCCCCTTCTCTCCTACCCTCCCCCCTATTGAAGCTATTAAGCCACACAACAACCGGAAGACCTCCACATCCGCTAGAAAATTATTTGTATATCTACGCTGGAGTCACTTTCTCAATTAATTTATGGATGTTGTTGTTGTTGTTGTTGTTGAGGTGGTGGTGTTGTAGTGGTGCTCTGTTGTTGTTGGTGGTGTTGTTGTTATTAAGGTGGTGGTGTTGTAGTGGTGCTCTGTTGTTGGTGGTGGTGTTGTTGTTGTTAAGGTGATGTTGTTGTTGTTAAGGTGGTGGTGTTGTAGTGGTGCTCTGTTGTTGGTGGTGGTGTTGCTGTTGTTGTGCTGTTGCGAATGTTGTTGTTGTAGTGTTCTTGTTGTTGCTGTTGTTTTTGGTGGTGTTGTGACTGTTGTTGTTGTAATGATGTTAATTTTGTTTTGCTTGTAGATGTTGCACAGTTGTAGTGTTGTTGATTTTGTGGCTTTGTAGATGTTGCTGATGTTGTACTGCTGTTGTTGCTTGTTTATGCTGTAGTGTTGTTGTTGATGCTGTTGTTTTTGTGCTGTTGTAAATGAAAATATAAGCAACAAAATCAAACGTAAATATAAACCAAAAAAAAAGAGAACGTAAAACCATCCCTTTTTCAAAATAAATAAATAAATAAAATAAGCACACAAAAGGTTAAGGGAAAAACAAGGATATTCTCGAAAAAAAAAATGCTGACATTTATACCTAGAGGCATGACTGGCAAAATAATTGGCAAGCGAAAAGTTGATTTTCATTTTGATTTTCCATTCTCTCTCTCTCTCTCTCTCTCTCTCTCTCTCTCTCTCTCTCTCTCTCTCTCTCTCTCTCTCTCTCTCTCATATATATATATATATATATATATATATACATATATATATATATATATATATATATATATATATATATATATATATATATATATATATATATGTATATACATATACATATACATATACATATATATATATATATATATATATATATATATATATATATATATATATATATATATATATTATATACATATACATATACATATACATATATATATATATATATATATATATATATATATATATATATATATGTATATACATATACATATATATATATATATATATATATATATGTATATGTATGTATATGTATATATATGTATATATATATATATATATATATATATATATATATATATATATACATATATTTCTCTTTCTCTTTCTCTCTCTCTCTCTCTTTCTCTCTTTCTCTCTCTCTTTTGCTTTCTCTCTCTCTCTCAATCTTTTGCTCTCTCTCTCTCTCTCTCTCTCTCTCTCTTTTCTCTCTCTCTCTCTCTCTCTCTCTCTCTCTCTCTCTCTCTCTCTCTCTCTCTCTCTCTCTCTCTCTCTCTCTCTCTCTCTCTCTTTTGCTCTCTCTTTTGCTCTCTCTTTTGCTCTCGCTTTCGCTCCCCCTTTCCCTTTCCCTTTTAGCAATTAACTAATAAACTAAGTAACCGGCTCCCCCCCCCCCCCCCTCCTCTCACCAACCACCCCCTTATCCCGCCAAAGTAAAATAACAACAAACTTGTAAAAGGCACGAGAGCCGGGTGGACCCCGCCAAGCGCCGCCGGAT
>BOPN01000476.1:410409-417962 GCA_017312705.2 Penaeus japonicus
AGGGGAAGAGAAGGAAGGGTTAAAAAGAGAGGAAAGGGTTCAAGAGGAGAGAAAAAGAGGGGGAGGGAAGGGAGAAAGGAATGGTGGAGAAAAGGGTTGGGGGGTAACGAGAGAGGGAAGGAGAATAAGTTAAGGAAGGAAAAAAAGGATCAGGGAGGGAGGGAGAGAGAGAAGGAGAAGGGAGGAAGAAAATTATATAGGAGGAGGAAGTAAAGCAGAAAAAATAGAGGGTGGAGGTGTAAACAGGAAAGGGTGGAGGGGGAGAGGAGAGATAAGGGGTGAAGGGGGGAGGCGAAGGCGAAGGGTGAAGGGAAAGAAGAAAGAGAAGGGTGAAGGAGAGGGCGAAGGAGAAGAAGAAAGAGAAGAGAGAAGGGGAAAGGAAAAGGGAAAGGAAAAGGGAAAAGGAGAAGAGGAGAGAGAGGAGGGCAAAGAAGAAGAGGAGAAAGAAGGGGGAAGGAAGAAGGCTAAGGAGAAGGGTAAAGGGGAAGGAGGCTTATTCAAGGAGAGGTAAGGGTAAGGGGGAGGGGGAGGGGGAGGGGGAGGGGGAGGGGGGGGGGGGAGGTGAGAGGGGAGGATAGGGTACCTAATGCAATTCCGATTAGGCACTTATCACATTGATTTTACCATCAGGCTTCTGGTTATTGTCCGCCTACACCCTCCCACACCCTCTTGTCGCCTCCTCCCCCCTTCTTCCTTTTTTCTTTCTTTTGACTTTTATTTTCTTCGTCGTCTCCTTCGTCGGACACTACTGCAACTACAACAAATAGTAATAGCAATAGTAATGATAGTAATAGCATAATTATTATCACTTTTATTACTATTATTATTATTATTATCATTATCAACATCACTACTCCTATTATCATTACTATTTTTTCGCCATCTAGAGAGAAAGAGAGTAAGAAAGAACGAGAATAGAAATGAAAGAAAGGTATAAATAACATAAAAAGACAAACCTACACAGACAGCAAGAAACCCATTCCTCATTAAGAAACTTCAAAGTTCAAAGCTGCATAACTACACATAGCAAAAAGTAAACAAATTCCTCCCCCCCCCAAAAAAAATAATAATAATAATAATAAATAATAATAACAGATAAATAAATAAACGATACTACTACTATTAATAATAATGATAATTATAATAACAATTACAATAATAACAACAACAACAATAACAATAACAATAACAACAAATCAAATAATAAATAAACAAAAATCACAGAATACAAAGCCTAAAAATAACCTTTCCCAGCAACAGCCCTGACCTCATCTCCGTACTCCGTAAAGCCAAGACGTTTACGAAGACGTCCCCAAGACACATGACGTAACGGAGAGGCTGAGCTGGAAGCCCCGAGAGCGCCGGACCTGTTACGAAACCCTCCCTCCTCCCTCCTCCCTCCTCCCTCCTCCCCCTCTCCTTCTCTATGGCTCTTCGTCCTTACTTGTGTGCGCTTATGGCTTATCTTGTCTCCCGGACATTGATTTCTCTTCTGTTCTTTCGTGCTTGGCTTGGCTTAGCTTGGCTTGGATTGGCTTTCTGTCTGACTGTCTGTGTGTCTCTGTTTGTTTATTTGTTTGTTTGTCCGTCCGTCTGCCTGTCGATTCTTGTCTTCCTGTGTATACATACACATTCATTAAATCACTCATCCATACATACACAACTACAGAGACACCCACACGCGTTCATAAACAACACGAACAAGCAAAGAATCCCCGATGAAACCAACAAACAAAAACAACAACAAAGGACGCAAACGTAGCGTTGCGTTGCCAGTACCCCAAGACAGGCCATTAATCAATTAATTAATCTAATTAATCAACCTCCTTCTCCTTCTGCTCGACTTCGCAAATCACACCCACGTCTTCTATTGCGCGAGACAATGGCGTGGGCGGTGTGCTTTCTGCTTTTCAATCAGGGTCAAACATCCGGGGTCATTGTTCTTTCTCTCTCGTTCTCTCGTCTTTTCTCCATTCCCTTTCTCTCTATTTATCTCGGTCTCTCTCTATCACTCCCACACTCACACTTTTCTCTTTATCTCTCTCATCTTTTCTCCGATTCTGTCTCTGTCTCTCTCTCTCTCTCTCTCTATCATTCCCACTCCTACTCCCTCCCTAACCTGAGCCCCCCCCCACCCCCATCCCTAAACACCCTCACCTCAGCCCCTTTTACCCCTCCTCTTCCCCGCCCCCCCTCCCCCTAGAAGGATAATCAGGACCCCAGACGCATCTCATTAGGGACTTGCATTTCCGTTTGTTCGTTGACCCTAAATTAAAGGTTTCTTCGTTGTTCTTTGCATTTCTCTGTCTGTCTGTCTATCTGTCCGTCTGTCTCCTCCTCCTTAATATCATTATTATCCCTTTCCTTCAACTCCATCTCATTTTCCTCCCTCTCCCTCCTATGCTGTACAGGATTCCCCCTTCCAATCTCACCCTTTTCCTTCCCCTTGTGTGTGGAGTTTACCAACCTTTTTTTCTTTCTTGCCCTGTAATGTACTGTCACCCTCGCCCCCCCCCCTCCCTACCACCGCCCCTACTCCCACCCTTTCAGAAACTGCTGCCATCTAAAATCTACGGTTTTCTCTTCCGTGTTTCACTAGCCTTTTCAACATCGTAAGTATTCTGTTTATGTTTTTACTCGTCGCTTCTTCTGTTTTCCTTTTTTCTTCTTCTTCACGTCTCCTTCGGAGTGGCATCTTAAGAGCCCTTCTGAGATTTATTTTTTCATATAAAGAACTAAAATGGATAAAAAGGGAGTCCATACTTAACCTCTTTCCATCCACTTTAGAAGTCCCGCACTTCATTACGGCTCCCGTCTCCTCTCTCTATCTCTCTCTCTCTCTCTCTCTCTCTCTCTCTCTCTCTCTCTCTCTCTATCTCTCTATCTCTCACACTCTTCCCCCCCCCCTCCCCGCGCTCCCTTCCTTTCTCTTTCTCGTCTCCAGCTTTCACCCCTTTCACATCCCTCCCCCACTGCCTATCTCTCCCCCCTTTTGTCCCCATTTCCATCCATCTCATCCCCTTCTTCCTCGTTTCTTCTCTTCCTCTTCCGTTCTCTTTGTTGCCTCCCTTTCTTACTCTCACTCCCTCCTTACTTCCTTCGAACTCCCTTTTCTTCCCCCTACCTCGCTTCCCTCTCCTTCCCTCACTTCCCCTCTCTCCCTCCTTCCTTTGCTGCTTACTCCTCCCTCCTACTTTCTCCCTCTCTACTTACCTTCTCTTCCCCTCGCCATCCTCTACCCCTCCTTCCTCCACCTACATTCCCCTCCCCTCTTCCTTCCATCCCCTCTCCCTCACCTTCACCTCCCACACCCCTCCTCCCCTCACACCCCTCTTCCCCTCTCCCCCTTCCCCACCTTAGACCACTCTTCCTTCTCTTCCTCCCCTCTCCCCCTCGTAGCCCTCCTCCTTCCTTCAACTTCCTTTCCCCCCTCCCCCCTTACAGCCCTCCTCCTTCCCTCACCTTTCCCTCCCCTCTCTCCTCCTCACACCCCTCCTCCTTCCTTCATCTCCCACTTCCCTGTCCCCCTCACAACTCTCATCCTCACCTCCCCCTCCCCCCTTCACACCCTTCTTCCTTCCCTCCCCTCACCTCCCCCTCCCACCTCCCCCCTCTCACAGCCCTTCAAGTAGCAGCCTAGAGCCCCCGAGGGCATTCCTCATTACCACGACTCCCTCCCTCACTAATTCCACTCGCCCCTTCTTTCGTTACTAATAAGAACAATGCGTTCTTCTTCTTCTTCTCAACAATGGTCGGTTCTTCTCGCCTTCCGCTTTCTCCCCGCGTCGCTCTCGGTCTGTCGGTCTCTCGGTCTGTCTGTCTGCCAGTTTCTTGGTTTGTCGTGTCACGTTCCCTCTTGTGTGTGTGTGTCTATCTGTCGGTCAGTTTGTCTGTTTGCTTGCCGTCTGTCTGTCTGCCGTCTGTCTGTCTGCCGTCTGTCTGTCTGTCTGTCTGTCTGTCTGACTGTCTGTCTGTCTGCCGGCCTGCCTGTCTCCCCGCCAGTTTCTTTGTAGTGTCACGTTCCCTTTTCTGTGAGTGTATGTAAGTATGTGTGTGTGTGTGTGTGTGTGTGTGTGTGTGTGTGTGTGTGTGTGTGTGTGTGTGTGTGTGTGTGTGTGTGTGTGTGTGTGTGTGTGTGTGTGTGTGTGTGTGTGTGTGTGTGTGTGTGTGTGTGTGTGTGTGTGTGTGTGTGTGTGTGTGTGTGTGTGTGTGTCTGTATGTGTGTGTCTGTATGTGTGTGTCTGTATGTGTGTGTCCTTCTCTACCCACTTCCACATCCTCTTTCCTCGCCACTTCCGTCGCCTCCCCCCATACCATCCCATCCACCCCCTCATTCCCACTGTCACTCCATCACTCCTCTTACCCCTCTGCCCCCTCTCCTTTCTTCTCAACAGGTAGAGAGACCACGACCTTCCCTCTTCCTCCTCCTCCGTCTACTCCTCCTCTAACTCCCTTCCTTTCTCCTTCTTCCTTCCTCCACCTTCTTCCCCTTACCCCCTCCCTTCCCCCCGTCCTTTCTCCCTTTCTTCCTTTCCTCCCATTCCTCTGGCCCCTCTCCCCACCCTTCCGACTCTCTCTACTCTCCTATCCTTCCCCATCCTTTCCTTCTCCCCCTCCTATCCTTCCGGTCCCCCCTCCTCCCCTATCCTTCTCCATCCTTCCTTCCCCCCCTTCCCTTACCCTCTTCAGTCTCTCTGCCCCTTTTATCTCCGTTTCCTCCTTCCTTCCTTCTTCCCTCCCTCCCTCCCTCCCTCCCTCCCTGTCTCCCTTCCCTCCCTTCCCCCTTTCATCCGTTCCTCCCACCCACCTATCCTCACCCACCCATCCAAACACCCACCCACCCATCCACCCAAACACCCACCCACCCTCCCTCCCTCCCCAGTCTTCGCAACCCCTTACTCCCACCGCCCACCCCACTCCCCCCCATACCCCCCTCCCCCTGCAAGTGTCACTCACAGCGGCGTTCTCCTTAATGAGAGCCACCTTGACGGGCCTCACCTGCGGACGCCTTCTTCGTCGCCGCCGCGCTTTTCAGGGGAATCTCGCGTGCGGGCCACGGCGACGACAACGACAACGAGGAAATAACGGCAACGGCAACGACGCAACGACGTAATGACTATGGCAACAAGGAAATGATGACTATGGCAACAAGGAAATTATGACTATGGCAACAAGGAAATTATGACTATGGCAACAAGGAAATTATGACTATGGTAACAACGACGTAATTACTATGGCAACAAGGAAATAATGACTATGGCAACAAGGAAATAATGACTATGGCAACAAGGAAATGATGACTATGGCAACAAGGAAATCATGACTATGACAACAAGGAAATGATGACTATGGCAACAAGGAAATAATTACTATGGCAACAAGGAAATGATGACTATGGCAACAAAGAAATCATGACTATGGCAACACGGAAATTATGACCATGGCAACGACAAATAACGTCTATACCAACTATAACAACAATGAAACAATAACAACGATGATGACAACAACTATAACAATGAACACAACAATAATTAGAACAAACAATAACTACAACAATAATAATTATAAAAATAATGCCAAAAACAGTAATAAACATAACAACAATACTTATAACAACGACACTTGACTGCAGTAAAATCAGGATACAAAAAAAAAAACAAAAAAAACAAAGACAAAATAAGAAAATTAAGTACAACAGTAAGAATACCACTAACCATAGCAACAATGACAGCAACTTCGATAGCAACACCACCACATAAAATGGAACAAACGTACAATATAACAGCAATAACAGATACGATAAGAACAGGGAGTGTCTTTAATTATTTCTCTTCCTTTCCCCCCTCCTCCTCCCCCTCCCCCTCCCCCTCTTCCTCTTCCTCTCTCCCTCTCACCCTGATCCTCATTTTCACTCTCCCTCCCTCTCCTTCTCCCTCTCACCCTCACTCTTCCTCTCACTCTCCTTTTCCCTTCGCCTCTCCCTCCTCTCTCCTAGTCTTCATTTATCTTCTCTTCCCCTCATCCCCCTCTGCCTCTTCCCCTCTTGTATCTGCTAATCCCTTGTTCCCTTATTGGCGTTTCCCTCTTTTCTTCTCTTTCTCTCTCTCTGTCTTCGTAGCTCTTTCTTCCCTGTCTCTCTTTCTTTTCTGTATCTTCTCCTTCTTTTTCGTCTTCTTCTTCGTACTATTTTCCCCCTCTCTCTGTCTCAGTCTCTCTTTTCCTCTCATTCTGTTTCCCTCTCCCTCTCTCCTCTCCTTCTCTCTATCCCTCTCTCTCAAAATGACGGTGGGAGCAGAAAATAGCGAGAGGGAGATAGAAAAGAAGAGGGAGAAGGGGAGAGTGGGGAAGGGAAAAGGAGGAGGGGACAGCGAGGACGGGAGACGGAGAAGCAGGGACGGAGGAAGGGAAAGGGAGTAGAGAGGAGGGAGGTAGGGCAAGGGAGGAGGGGAGAGGGGAGAGGGGAGAGGGGAGGGGAGAGGAGGGAGGGGAGAGGGGGAAGGGGAGAGGGATGAAGGGGAGAATCAAGAGGACGAGGGGACGAGGGGACGAGGGGACGAGGGGACGAGGGGTGATGAAAGCTTTGGTCGATGATATGGAAGTGTTTAATATTTCACCTGCACGCTTTCTTCATGGAGGTTGGAGGGGGGGGAGGAGGAGGATCAGGAGGAGGGGAGGAGGGGGGGGGGAGGAGGAGGAGGAGGAGGGGGGGGGGAGGAGGAGGAGGAGGAGGAGGAGGAGGAAGAGGAGGAGGGGGGGAGGAGGAGGAAAGGGAGGAGGAGGAGGAGGGGGGGAGGAGGAGGAGGAGGAGGAGGAGGAGGAGGAGGAGGAGGAGGAGGAGGAGGAGGGGGGGAGGAGGAGGGGGAGGAGGAGGAGGAGGAGGGGGGGAGGAGGAGGGGAAGGAGGAGGAGGAGGAGGAGGAGGAGAGGGGGAGGGGGGATGGGGAGGAGGAGGGACAGGAGGAGAAGGAACAGGAACAGGAGGAGAAAGGAAGAGAAGGAGGAGGGGGAAGGAGAAGAGGAGGAGGAAAAGGAAGAGGAGGAGTCAGAGGAAAAGGAGGAGGACGTAGAAGACGAAGAAGACGAAGAAGACGAAGAAGAAGGATAGTAGTAGTAGTAGTAGTAGTAAAAGTAGGAGGAGGAGGAGGGGGAGGAGGAGAAGGAAAAAGAAGACTAGGAGAGGGAAGAGGGAGATGAGGTAGAAGAAGAGGACGGGGTATAGGGATATGGCAAAAGTTCAAAATTACTTCACAGAATAACATCAATCCAACTGGTTTTAATTAAGACTAATTAGCATAACTTCCTGATTCTAAACTGCACGTCAAACAGGCAAACAAGACGTTGCATAATCAACACCATCATCATTATAGTGTCCTCACTATTCACTCGGCAGCCAGACACCATAGCTTGCACTCATGATAAAACACGGCGACCCTGCAATGCCATCCAACACCAGAAACACTATACCATAGGTAACCCTATACAAACTAAAACCCCTTGGAAAAACATCCAAAAACATAAACAACACATCACAAATAACAAGAACATCACAAC
>BOPN01000476.1:436595-449095 GCA_017312705.2 Penaeus japonicus
TTTCCCCTCAACGATTTTCGATATTTGAATCGTGTGTTTGTTCGTTTTTTCTTTGGTTTTAGTGAGTCAAGGAAAGTGACACACACACCCTCACTCTCACTATCTTTGTGTCTTCTGATATTAACTGTGCTTTTTTGTATAGAGATTGTCTTTTACCTATTTTTATGCATTGCTTATGGTACAGCGTGTTACTGGTTTTTAATCTTGACTTATTTTCACGCGTGCTTTCGAAAGGTATGTCTAGTCCGCGCTAGATCATGAAGGCTGCAATTTGAGCAAGTTCTTAAGATTTATTAACCTGTCATCATGCGCCATCTCTCCCCTCCCCTCCCTTTCCCGTCTCCCTCTCCCCTTTCTCTTTCCCTTCCCTCTCCCTTTATCGTTCTCTCTCCTTCCCCTTCCTCCTTCCTCCTCCCCTTCCCCTACCCCTACCCCTACCCCTACCCCTACCCTACCCTACCCCTACCCCTACCCCTACCCCTACCCCTACCCCTACCCCTACCCCTACCCCTACCCTACCCTACCCTACCCTACCCCTACCCCTAACCCTACCCCTACCCTACCCCACCCTTACCCCTCGAACACTACCCCTTACTTCTCTCCACCTCCATGAATCGTCATGAATTCTTCATCAAAGAAGCTTTTTTCACAGAATCGTCATAAGTCAAGGCGGAACGTTCCGGGCATCATCAAAGGGTATGGCTGGGTAGTGGAGGTGGAGGAGGGGGGTAGTAGAGGGTACACACACACACACACACACACACACACACACACACACACACACACACACACACACACACACACACACACACACACACACACACACACACACACACATTCACACAAATGCACACATAGGCATATCCGCTCGCACGGACACTCCATATCTCTCTCTCACGTATACATACATACATAAATACATACATACATACATACATACATACATACATACATACATATATACATACATACACACACACACACATCATACATACACATAAATGAAGAACTGAATACATAAGAAATGCATATTTATTTTGCAATATGCTCATCTTTTGGGCATCTTTTAATGTGTTCATATTGGCATGGTGTTCAATCTTTTATTATTCAGATTTTTGGTCACTGTTCTAATTATATTGAGTATTAAGCTCTGATAAATTGTGTTTGAATTTTTATCTTCCAATTGAATTATTATCGAAAATGTAGTTAATCTAATCCTTCAAACTAATGGAAGGATAGTTAGACTGCATCTGATCTCACATAATGCTGGTCAGTTCTGTTTTGTTCAGTTGTACATTTGAAGTATATAAGGAGAGTGGCCTTTTGTGTAAGTCTGTATAGGGATTCTTTCTGTGTATCCGAGGCATATACGTTTCTTACTTTTTGAAGTAAGAAATGGATAATAGTTTTGAGGAAGGTGTTTATTGTTGCCATAATATGTACATACACCAGATAGTGTGTAAACAAATATATCTTTACCTTTATTCTATGGTTACCATTCTTGCAATATTTGTTTTAACAAACAAAATAGCAGGTTGTATGTTTTTATATATATATATATATATATATATATATATATATATATATATATATAAATAAATAAATAAATAAATAGTTAAATAGATAAATAAGTAAATAAATAAATAAATAGATAAATAAATAAATAGATAAAGAGAGAGAGAGAGAGAGATCAATATATATATATATATATATATATATATATATATATATATATATATATATATATATATGTATATATATATATATATAAATATATATGTATATATATATATATATATATATATATATATATATATATATATATATATATATATATATATGTATGTATGTATGTATGTATGTTTGTTTGTTTGTATGTAAATATGAATATTAATATATACATATATACATGAATACATATATACATACATACATGCATACATATGAACATATATGTGTGTATGTATGTGTATATGTAGGAAAGGGGAAGGGAAAGAGAATGAGAAATTTAGAGAATAATAGGAAAAGGAAAAAAAATGAGAGAGAAAAAGAAGAAAAGAAGGAATAATAATAATAATAATAATAATAATAATGATAATGATAATGATAATAATAATAATAATAATAATAATAATAATAATAATAATAATAATAATAATAATAATAATAATAATAATAATAATAATAATAATAAGAAGAAGAAGAAGAAGAAGAAGAAGGGGAAGAAGAGGAAGAAATAGAAGAAAAAAAATAAAAAGAAAAGGAAAAAGAAAAGAAGGAAGAGGAGAAGAGGGAGTGAGAGAAGGCGGAGGGAGGGGGGTAGGGGGCCGAGACAGACTTCTGTTGATACAAGTATAATAAGAGAGCGGGAGATTTAGTGTCTGCAGTTAAGGCCACGTTATAATGGTGTTCCTATTGATTATCGGCCCAACGCGCAGCCACAATGGTTCCTTGACAGTGTCCTACCTCCCTCGCTCCCTCTCCACCCCCTCCCCTCCTCTCCCTTGGGACAGCGACAACAATGACCTCGCTGCCTTGACTGCCATTAGGAACTCATCCCCTCCCCTCTCTACCCCACCAACCTCTTCCTCCCTCCCCCTCCTCTTCTCCCTCCCACAGGAACCTCTTGGTCTGAAACGTCGTCTCTTGTTTGTGCTTCACTCTCTGGGCCTTCGGTCGGGGTCCTTTTCGTCGTGGTCGTTGTCGTTGTCGAGGTCGTGGTCGTGGTCGTTGTCGTCGTGGTCGTTGTCGTTGTCGAGGTCGTGGTCGTGGTCGTTGTCGTCGTGGTCGTTGTCGTTGTCGAGGTCGTGGTCGTGGTCGTTGTCGTCGTGGTCGTTGTCGTTGTCGAGGTCGTGGTCGTGGTCGTTGTCGTCGTGGTCGTTGTCGTTGTCGAGGTCGTGGTCGTTGTCGCTGTTGTTGTAATTTCTTTGGATCCTTTGATCGTTTTTTTTTCTTGGTCTGCTTGCTGGTCTCAATTTCTGGCTTTCGTGCCTGCTGCTTTTGCGTCTGACGCTGCCTGCCTGTTGCTGTCGTTGTGAATGCTGCCGCGGGTCAAAACTATTATCATTCTCTCTCTCTCTCTCTCTCTTTCTCTCTCTCTCTCTCTCTCTCTCTCTCTCTCTCTCTCTCTCTCTCTCTCTCTCTCTCTCTCTCTCTCTCTCTCATCTCGTAGCCTATCCTTTCTTCCATTCTACCCTCTCTTCTCCTACCGTATCCTTTTCTCTCTCATCCTCGACTCTCCTGAAGAGGGGGGGTAGAGGAGAGGGAAGAGAAAGACATAGGAAGATAGGAAAGGGAGAGAGAGAGGGAGAGGGAGAGGGAGAGGGAGAGGGAGAGGGAGAGGGAGAGGGAGAGGGAGAGGGAGAGGGAGGAGAGAGAGAGAGAAAGAGAAAAAGAGAGAGAGAGAAAGAGAGAGAGAGAGAGAGAAAGAGAGAGAGAAAGAAAGAAAGCGAGAGAGAAAGAGAGAAAGAAAGAAAGAAAGCGAGAAAGAAAGAGAAAAAGAAAGAGGAGAGGAGAGAAAGAACGAGAGAAGAGAAAGAGAGAAAGGTAGAATGTGCGTGTCCTTGCAGTCAAATGACCTGCTTCCCCAATCAACGCTCACCTAACGTAGATCCTCGATGACGTTCGTCCATGTGGAGCTCGTCCATGTGCAGCGCAAATCCTTCGCCTGCATGTTGCATTGTTGTCATGCTATGCAATTGCCACGCCACCCCCGTGTTGCCCCGCCCCGCGTCCTGTCGTCCCATGCGATATCGTTCTGTTTGTGAGTCTCCTTGTTATTTTTGGTTTATCGCCGCCGTTGCCTTCCGCCCGCCCTCCCGCCCTCCCGCCCTCCCTTTGTTTTAGGCGAGCCTGTTATTTTTATGCCTTGTGGGAAATCGCGTTTTTTTCTTTTCTTTCTTCCTTCCTTCCTCTGGTCCGTTATCTGTCTCTTTTTTATATCCTAAGAAAATGAAGATAAGGATTTCTGGTTCTTTTCTCTTTCCGCGAGAGATTGTTTTGTTCACGGGGGGGGGGGGATAAGGGAGGTAAGTAGGACAGTATGGCTCGGGGAGATTGCCTCGGTGGCCCCCTGGGCGGATGAGGCAGGTTCGGAGGTCATTCATAGCGTATAACGTTGGTACAGAGATATATAGAGAGATATAACTTGTATTTTATGTCTTAAGTGCAAGGAGAAGTTCGTCGAATTGTATACAAAAGCCCCTGCGGATGAGTAGGACCGTATTACAGCCCGAATCGATACAGGTTTGACGAAAACAGATACATATATAACAGAAAGGACACCGTAACGATCCACATACAGACAGGTAGAACAGAGATAGATCGAGATATAAGATCCTGTACACCGGTGCTTCCTACTTTGAGAGTACATAAAGATAGTACGGTGACAAAGATAGTACGTACAGTACATAGAGATAGTTCGATATACTGGGAGTACTAGGGAAACGAGCGAGAGAAATGCGTATGTAATTGTACTTTTATTTCGTTTTTGCTTGTGTTTATTTCAAAAGAGGACAACAAAATGGCAACAGCGATTTGCAGTCACATGCGATATCGAATCAAAAAGAAAAAGAAAGGGAAAGAGAAAAGAAAAAGAGATACTCGAGGAAAAGTCATTTGGCAGAGGTCAATGAGGAGGCGTCCTCTCCTCCTCCTCCTCCTCCTCCTCCTCCCCCCTTTCCCTCCTCCGCTCTCCTTAGCTCTTGTGATGAAGACGGTAATGGCGTCCTCAAGGCAGCTGACCTGGGGCACAGGAGGTGGGGTTGGGGTGGAGGGGGGTGAAAGGGAGGGGTCGTTTGGAGCATGGGCCGGGGTCCGGGGGGTCCAGGGGTCCGAGAGGGGTCCGAGGGGGGTCCGAAGGGGGTCCGAGGGGGGTCGCAGCCAGCTAGTATGATAATGTCTTTATCTATATCACTGATGGCAAGGGCGCGCACTCACGCACACGTTGTCGCTTGGATTACGGTCTCGTTTCTCCTCCTTCTTCTGCTTCTGCTTCTTCGCCCTCTGCTGTTTTTTCTCTAGACTCTCTTTCTCTCTAATCTCTAATATCTTTCTCTCTTGTTCCTACTCGCTACTTGTTACTTGATACATTCTCAACTCTCTCTGTTTCTCTCCCTCTTTCTCTCCATATCTCTTGCTCTTTCTTTCTTTCTCTCTTTCTTGCTTTCTCTCTTTCTTTCGTTCTCTCTCTCTCCCTTTCTCTTTCTCTTTCTCTTTCTCTTTCTCTTTCTCTTTCTTTCGTTCTCTCTCTCTCACTTTCTCTCTCTCTCTCTCTCTCTCTCTCTCTCTCTCTCTCTCTCTCTCTCTCTCTCTCCCTCTCTCATTCTCTCTCTCATTCTCACTCTCTCTCTCTCTCTCTCTCTCTCTCTCTCTCTCTCTCACTCTCACTCTCACTCTCACTCTCACTCTCACTCTCACTCTCCCTCTCACTCTCCCTCTCCCTCTCCCTCTTTCTCTCCCCCCCCCCCTCCCCCCCCCCCCCCCTTCCCTTCCCGTCGACCTTCCCCGTGACGCGAAGAGATTGTTTTCTCACTGATGGTGATGGGAAGCGGGTCTTGGGAATAACAAGGAAGTGCTGGAACGAAGATAAAGAGGAGGAGGGAGGGGAGAGGAAAGGGGAGGAGGAGAGGGAAGGAGGGAGAGAGGGTGGGAGGGAGGGAGAGAGTGTGGGAGGGAGGGAGAGAGTGTGGGAGGGAGGGAGAGAGCGTTGGAGGGAGGGAGGGAGGGAGTAAGTGAGTTAGGGAGGGAGGGAGGGAGTTAGGGAGGGGAAGGAAGGGAAAAGTATTAGGGATAGAGGAGAGTTAGCGTGGAAGGAGGAAGGATAGGGAGAGGGAGAGGGAAAGAGTGATAGGAAATGTGAGAAAGAGAAAGGAAAGGAAAGAAAGGGACAGTAAAAGGAAAGTGAAGAAAGGGACAGGAAATGGAAAAGGAAATGGAAGTAAATAAAGAAGGAAGGAAATTAAGTGAACTTAGATAGATGGCAATTAAGTGTAAAGAAAGAGAATAGAAGAGGAGAGAGGAGGAAGAGCGAAGGGAAAGAGGAAGGAGAAGGAAGAGGGAACGCAGGAAGAGGAGAGGGAAAGGGGGAGTTGGAGTTAGTTGTTTGCGAGCGGAGGAAATTGAGTTAGACTTAAGCGGGTGTTGTGATTGTTGGAGGGCAAAACGGGGGGGGGGGGGGGCGTGGAACTCCCCTCCTGTATCTCCCTACTTCCCCCCTCCCCTTTCCCCCTATCTCCTTGACAGGGGGATGGGGCAGAGAAGGGTAGGTAGGGATATGGGAATGTTGAGGTAGGGCGACGGGACAGGGGGAGGGAGTGGGGGCAGGGAGGGGTGTAGGGGGGATAAGCCGGCGGTCTCCTCTTCGCCATAACACACATAATGTTTTGTTTTTGTTATGGTGTGTGTGGGGGGGGGGGGCTGGGGAGTGGGCGTCGCGGTTGATGCAAGACTGCGTTGGTTTTCCTGACTATTTTGTCATTATCTTCGTTGTTGTTATTGTTGTTTTTGGTGGTATTGTCATAATGATTATTTATTAGTATTGGCGTTACCATCATCATTACCGTTATCATCACCATCAAAATCATCACTGTTACCATCATCACCATCACCGTTACCATCATCATCAAAATCATCACCGTTACCATGATCATCACCATCAAAATCATCACCACCGTTACCATGATCACCATCAAAATCGTCACCGTTACCATGATCATCACCATCAAAATCATCACCGTTACCATCATCATCACCATCAAAATCATCACCGTTACCATCATCATCACCACCATCTATCATCTGTCATCACCATCAAAATCATCACCGTTACCATGATCATCACCATCAAAATCATCACCGTTACCATCATCATCACCAAAATCATCACCACCGTTACCATCATCATCACCATCTAAATCATCACCGTTACCATCATCACCACCATCTATCATCTATCCTTTATCATCATCACCATAAAAATCATCACCGTTACCATCATCATCACCATCAAAATCATCACCGTTACCATCATCATCACCATCTAAATCATCACCGTTACCATCATCATCACCACCATCAAAATCATTACCTCTATCATCATCACCATCAAAGTCATCACCACCATCGTCATATCGTTCAAATGATGCTTATTAAAGCTACAAGCAAGTACCCCTGTAAATGATGCCCGAAAATGATGATAGAGATAAATTTATGCAGAATTAGTGCTGAAAGTGCATCTCCTGAGATTGCTCGAAGTGCGCGCGGGAAAATAATTGATGGCAGACATTATGTAAATCCTTGTTTTAGCCTCCGCATCATTAGCCCTTCCTCCGAGGGTTCCTTCCTAAGCCCCATGTATGTCCTCCGCATCTTACTCGTTTTTTTTTTGTTTTTTTTCTCCAGATCGATTATTCTTCATCTATCTTTGGCGTGTTCTCTTCCTTTGCTTTCCCTTAGAGTACTGTGTTCTTCATTTGATTCGTGTGTTACTCCGTTCTTCATTTAGCTCTCGTGTTCATCCTATTGTGTTCTTCATTGACACGTTCGTCTTGTAGGACCTCCCGGCGGAACCCTTCCTGATTGTGGTTCATTCAACATATACGATTGCTAAGATATTGATGTAATGTTTGTATGATTTTGTTATTGATGTTGCCAAATTATTTCAATGTTGCTGTAATATTGCCATTATGGTCCTTATTTGCAAAATATGTGCTGTTATATAGCTATTTTCCCATATTGGTGTAATATTGTATTATGTGAGACTTGAGGTACTGCGTAGTGCCTGCCATTGTGATGATGGTGTTTGTGATGGCGGTGATAATGACGAGTACTGATGGTGAAGATTGTGGTGTTGATGATAGTGATGATGAGTCTCCTTTTAGTTCCTGAGTGCAACGGCTGCGCCTCCACGCTACCCCAGATGCTCGAGGCATTGTTGCAAATGTTGAAGCACAAACAGACAACAGATTGCAATCTCGACTTCTTTTTGTTCCCTTTCCTTTCCCTTTCCTCTCTCTCTTTATCTTTCTATTCTCATTCCTCTCTTCACTCTTTTCTTATTTTGCCTACGGGATTTGCATGAATTGTGATAAACGTCTGTAGATTTGCCCAATGGTGATAAAGGAGAGCAGCAGGGACAAGAAGGTGTTATCCTACACCCGCAGGATTGGCCGAGATCCTAGGCTAACTTGAGGCAAATGTCGGCCTTGGAATCTCGCGGCGCCGGCGGGAGTGGAGGGTCATGTTGGTCTGCCGACGCCTTATCTTGCAGACGGGGCGCCCCCTCTGCTCCTCCTCCTCCTCCTCCTCCTCCTCCTCCCCTTACCTTTCTCCCATTCCCTCCTGTACCTCCCCCACTCCTCTTCTTCCCTACATACACCTCCCCTCCTCTCCTCTCCTCTCCTCTCCCTTCCCCTCTTTCCTCCTCTCCTTAGCATGAACCTTTCCTTTCTCCATCTCCTTCCCTTTGACCTCTACCCACACCTTCCCCTCTTCTTCCCTCTTCTTTCCCTCTCTCTTCCCCTCTTCTTCCCTCTCTCTTCCCCTCTCTCTTCTTGACCTACATCCACATCCCTCTTCTTCTAGACCTCCTTCCCCTCCTCTTCCATCTGCCCCCTCTCTCCATTCTTCCTCTTCTTGCTCGCCCTCCGACCCCAGCGCTTGGAATTTTCCTTCCCTCACCTCCCTCATTCGCACCTTTGGCTTCTATACTTTATAAGCTTAGGTCGGTGCTAGGATTTTTCCTTCCTCTTCTTCTTCTCTTTCTTCCTCATCTTCTTTATTCTTCTACTTCATCTTCTGCTTCTTCTCCGCCTCCTCCTTCTTTTTCTTCTTTTTTCTTCTTCTTCTTCTTCTTCTTCTTGCTCTCCTGCTGCTGCTCTTCCTCCTCCTCCTCCTCCTCCTCCTCCTCCTCCTCCTCCTCCTCCTCCTCCTCCTCCTCCTCCTGCTCCTCCTCCTCCTCCATCTCCTGCTCCTCCTTCTTCTTTTCCTCCTCCTCCTCCTCCTCCTCTATTATGTAATTGATTATTTAAAAAATATATTTTCCTTAGACGGTAAATATCCAAACAAGAGTGAAATTACAAATATCATCGACTTCTTTAGCTGAAGAGCCAACGCGGTGCAGTGGAAACCCGCGCAGATGGGGTCCAGGAGAGTCCCCGAGGATGGGTTCGATTCCTGCTCACGACCCGAGGTTCGAAAGGGCATTCACTCGAAGTCCAAAGACCCACGAAGGAAGGCACGGTTCCAGCCCTTACGAAACGGGTGATTTGATCTATTTGATTATTTATTTATATTTATATGAAGGTGAAAGGGAAATCAGTGAATATTGTAGAAGGGCGTAGAAAGTATGACAAGAGTAGCATGAAGGATAGAACTGATGAAGGGACGAGGAGAGTGGAAGGATGAGCAGGGGATAACAACGGAGGAGGAGAGAGGGAAGGAGAAAGGAGAAGGAGAAGGAGAAGGAGGAGAGAGGGAGGGAGAAAGGAGAAGGAGAAGGAGGAGAGAGGGAAGGAGAAAGGAGAAGGAGAAGGAGAAGGAGGAGAGAGGGTAGGAGGGGAAGGGGTCGAAGGGATAAGAGCGCGGAGGGTGTGCTTCTGGGAGCTTGAAGGAGAGGTGAGAAGAGGTGGGACCAGGAGGGGTGGGGGTGAGGGTGAGGGTTGAGGGGTGCGAAAGCGGGTCCTGCTTATGAATTCGTGAAAGCGGAGCGCGGATGAGGAGATCCTGCCGCGATATGTTTGGCAGCGGGCGGGCGGGCGGGCGAGCAGGGAGCTGGCGGGCGGACCGCAGCTACGAGGGTTTGTGGAGGCTTAGGCTGGGGAATGTTTGCCGAGAAAGGGTGAAAGGGAATAAGGGAGGGAGGGAAGGAGAGGAGGGGGAGGGAGCAAGAGAAGAAGGGAGGGAGGGAGAGAGGGAGGGAGGTAGAGAGGGAGAGAGGGAGGGTGGGAGGGAGGGAGGGAGGGAGGGAGGGAGGGAGGGAGGGTGAAAAGAAGGGAGGGAGGGAGGGAAGGAAGGAAGGAAGGAGAGGAGGGGATGTAGGAGGTAGGAGGGAGAAGGAGGAAGAGAAGAAGGGAGGGAGAGAAGGCGTGAAAAGGCGTGAAGAATGGGAGAAAGGAGAAGGGGAGTAAGAGGGGAAGTGACTGGGTGAGGGAAGAGGAGACAGTGAGAGTGAATGTCCACAAGATTAAACTCATTAATGATGACAGTAATAGAGATCTTTAAATCGAGAAATACTTATAGGAGATGATAACTACGATAGTGATGATTATAATAATGATGATTACCACTATTATTTCTGATGACATTACGTTGAAACGAAATGCTGATAATAATTCTGTGATCTCCTCCCGTGGCGCCACTACCAATGCCGCTTCATTGCTACCTTCGTTACGCCGTCCATTGTTGCAAGTAGATCTGCTGCTGCTACGGCTTCTCGAGCTGCCGCCGAGTGGGAAGGAAGGTTCGAATGCGTGTCGAGGGTAGGAAGAGGGGGAGGGGAGGGGAGGGAAGGGGTAGAAGGGGAGGAGAGTGGTAAAGGGGGAGGGGAAGGAAGGGAAATAGGAATGAAGGAAAGGAAGAGGAAGAGGGAGAGAGAGGGAGAGGGGGAGAGGGAGAGAGGGAGGGAGAAGGAGAAAGAATAAAAGAAGGAGGGTGAGGGGACGGGAGACGGAAATTGGAGGAGAAGGGAAAGAGAGAGAGAGAGAGAGAGAGAGAGAGGGAGAGGGAGAGGGAAAGGGTGAGGGGTGTGGAAATGGACTTGAGAATGAAGAAGGAGAGGGGAGGGAGAAGGAGGGAGAAAGATAGAGGGGAAGAGAGAAAAAAGAGAAAGAGATAAAGAAATTGAGATAGATAGATAGAAAGAGATAAATAGATAAATAGATAGAAGAGAGCTACATAGACTAACAGAGCTCAATAAACAGACAGAAAGGTAGACAGACAGATAGATAATGGATCAGTGAATTTTATTTTTAATTTTATTTATTTTTTTCCCCCCAAGGTTAATGATATACACACATTTCATCCTATGATTTTACGTTGACATTATATATTTTTAGGTAAATGCTAAACCGTCACGCAAGAAATATAATATTGTTGAATCGAAAGAAAAAGAATAAAGGAGAAGAAAAAACGTGATAGATGTGCAGAAATAAGATAGATCATAGATTTTTTTTTTCTTTTTTACACACACACACACACATGTATATATATATATATAGAGAGAGAGAGAGAGAGAGAGAGTTTATTATGTGTGTGTGTGTCTGTGTGCATGTACATTGGTATATAAGTGTACGCCACGTCCACAGCCCGCGAGACCAGACCTTATTGAGGATGACAGTAACATTCGCCGAGCATCGATCAAGACAGCGCACCATCATATCCCTCAAGATCAAACACCTGTTTCGCTTTTCTTTTTTCTTTTTCTTTACTAACCACAATATTTTTTTTTCTTTTTTTTTCCTTTTTTTAAATTATTATTCTTTATTCCCCCGCCCCTTTTATATGCGGATCTCTCTGTGCGGTGTGTAGCGTCTAAAGTGTTGCTTGGCGTGACCAGGCGTGACCAAAGGGGTGAAGGGGGGTAGGAGGGTCTATGGGGGTGGGGGGTCCAGATAAGGCAAGGGTCGAAGGCGGGCGGTCGTTCGGCGGTCGTTCGTGTCGTGTTTCGTCTCCCTTTTTTTTGTGAGGGTAATTACTGTTAGTCTTATTATTTTGGCGACTGGGCGTTGATTCCTCGCGCTTTTTTTGCAACGGGGATTATATTATGGATATATATACATATATATATGTTTTTTTTTTCCGGTGCTCTGATGTGCCCATTTGCTATTTCTCTCGCTTTTTTTTTTATCTTGCGCTTCACCTGGATATGTGTGTATATTTATGTATGCATGTATGTATGTGTATGTACTTGTATGTTTTATATGCATTTGTCTGTATATATTTATATATGTTTGTGTAAGAATATATGTATAAGTTTATGTATATATGTATGTATATGTATATGTATATGTCTATGCTTATGCATACATATGTGTATGTATATGTTTATATCTATCTATCTATGTATCTATCTATCTATCTATCTATCTATTTATCTCTCTCTCTCTCTCTCTCTCTCTCTCTCTCTCTCTCTCTCTCTCTCTCTCTCTCTCTCTCTCTCTCTCTCTCTCTCTCTCTCTCTCTCTCTCTCTCTCTCTCTCTATATATATATATATATATATATATATATATATATATATATGCATGTATGTATGTATGTAGGTAGGCAGGTAGGTAGGTATATATATAGATATGAATATATATGTATATATATATATGTATATATATATATATATATATATATATATATATATATATACATATATACATATATATATATATAATATATATATATATATATATATATATATATATATATATATATATATATATGTATATATATATATATATGTATATGTATGTATGTATATATATATATATACATATATATGTATATATATATA
>BOPN01000476.1:454095-456595 GCA_017312705.2 Penaeus japonicus
ATATATATATATATATATATATATATATATATATATATATATATATATATATACATATATGTGTGTGTGTGTGTGTGTGTGTGTGTGTATGTGTATGTATGTATGTGTGTGTGTATTTATGTATGTATGTATGTATGTATATCTCTATGTATGTTTGTATGTACATATGTAAGTATGTATGTAGCAATCCTTCTTCCTCCGTCTTCCCTCGAAGGAGCCACCGCCAACTAGCTTTAAGAACGCTGTGTCTCTCGGCGTCTGCAAAGACCCGTAGGAGTTCATGGAGTCCTTTCCCTGTTGCAGGAGTGCGTGTGCCGGATCCCGCGCAGTGACGTGTTGAGCAGAGGACAGCCGCAACATCGTCCTGTGGCGCAAGGTGAGGATGTTGTTTTGATGTTTTTTTTTTCATTCTTGGTTGTACTGTGTTTTTGTTTTGTTGTCCTGTGTTCTCTGATTCTTATTTTGAGAAACTTTGACTTTAAGAACTGAACGGGTGTTTTTGTGTTATGATCTCCAATTTCTACAGTAAAGAAGCAGTGATAGTAGCTGTTACTGTAGTAGTAGGAGTAGTAGTAGTAGTAGTAGTAATAGTAGTAGTAGTAGTAGTAGTAGTAGTAGTGGTAGTGTTAGTTGTAGTAGTAGTAGTAGAAATGGCAGCAGCATTAGAAGTAGTGCCTAAGAGGAACACGATCATCAAGCCTTAAGACTACCTCTCCCGGTGGACTACGAACTAGTGGTCCCTGAGAGTCCCATAAGAACGCGGCTCTGAGAGTGAAAGTATGGCTGTAATATGCTGTAATATGCATGTTCTAGGTTAGGTTATGAATGGAGGCGTAGGAATTGCTATACGGAGAGTACTAGAGGCCACTAAACAATAGTAAAAGTTGTAACAATTGTAATAGTAGCATTGATAATAGTAGTAGTAGTAATGATAACAGTAGTATTGATAATAGTGCTACTGCATTAGCAGTAGCATCAGCAGCAAGAGAAGTAGGTGGTAGTAGCAGTAGCAATAGCAGTAGTGCTAGTAGTAACAGTAGCAATAGGAAAGGAGCATTGAGTGCTTCTGTGTCATATTATGCGGGGTCCGGCCCAGTTTATGGGCGCGGATGGGTAAATCCTAAAAGCTTGGCCGTGAAAAGACATTTTTACATGCGCTTAGTGATGAGTCATATCCAGACGGGACGGGCTTGTCTTCAATTTACCATTGCTGAGGAACAGAGCTTAAGCGGAAGGAATGTTTGTGCAACTGTGGCAGACTGAAACGAAAGGAGACAGCTGATAACGAAACGAAATTAACTTAGTATGTGACGAATCATCAGAGTGACTGACACTGATTGACAAACCGAAAGTGAAAATGACTGATGAGGATTAACGAAGCGGAAACTGATATCGAAATGAAACTTTAGATCGAGTTTTCTTTTCTTTTTTTCTTCTTTAGCGGGATAAAGATATCCGAATGACACGAATCGAAAAGAAGAGAGAAACGTGAATGAGCTTTAGACGGGGCGAAATACTAGAGGCGAGTGGCGATGGTCGTGTGATGAAAGTCTGATGTGGCGATGGTCGTGTGATGAAAGTCTGATGTGGCGATGGTCGTGTGATGAAAGTCTGAAGTGGCGATGGTCGTGTGATGAAAGTCTGAAGTGGCGATGGTCATGTGATGAAAGTCTGATGAGGCGATGGTCGTGTGGTGAAAGTCTGATGTGGCGATGGTCATGTGATGAAAGTCTGATGTGGCGATAGTCGTGTGATGAAAGTCTGAAGTGGCGATGGTCGTGTGATGAAAGTCTGATGTGGCGATGGTCATGTGATGAAAGTCTGATGTGGCGATGGTCGTGTGATGAAAGTCTGAAGTATGAGAGCTTGAGCGCGAGTCCCTCCCTTTGTCTGCGGATCATGAGGCCGTAAAATGAGGAGGGTTGAGTGGCCGTAAAGAGCCATGACTATTACTTATGCAGAGTTGTTCACTATTTATGGGAGACGCAAATACGATTCAACTAGAATGTGTAAGTGTGTGTGTGTGTGTGTATTCTAAGTTTCTGGTAAATACCTCAAGGTTATGAATAAAAGGTAGAGTGATCATGCAATAAAGTACAATCGCACACGTGTACACACACATACGCGCGTTACAGCTACACACACACACACGCACACACACACACACACACACACACACACACACACACACACACACACACACACACACACACACACACACACACACACACAAACACACACACACACACACAGAGTACCAAAACTACAAAGGCAAATAACACAAACAAATAGCCATGCAAGCACGCACGCATGCACGAGCAAAGCCAAACAACAAACAGTAACTCAGCTCGTTCACCTACACGCACACGGTTATTTATCCCACGTGGCTCGAGCTGTTGCAAATGTTGTTTTACGATGTTGCATGCGGAGGAGTGATGACCCACCTCCGACAGGGGGAGGGGGTGGGATTGAGTGTGTGTATGTGTGTGTATTTGCGTAT
>BOPN01000476.1:466595-471595 GCA_017312705.2 Penaeus japonicus
CTCCCTCCCTCCCTCCCTCCCCCCCTCCCCTCCCTCCCTCCCTCCCTCCCTCCAACTTCCTCTTTCTTCTCTCTTATCCAATCTTTCCTCTATCTCCTTCCCTCCTGCTCTCCTCCGCCTGTCCCCCTCCCTCCCTCCCTCCTTCCCTCCCTCCTGCCTCGCCCCTTCCATCCTCCTGCCTCGTCCCCTCCCCTCCCTCCCTCCCTCCTTGCCTCGTCCCCTCCCTGCCTCGCCCCCTCCCCTTTTCCCTCCGTTCCCCAGAGTCATCACCGGATGGGAGATTGAGCAATAACTCATTCTCGTGGGAGGCTCTGCGGGGATTCTTGTTTCAGCAACGTCGAGGAGGGTCCGCGCCCGTGAGGCTCAGTCTCTGGGGAGGTCATTTACCTGCCGCCCCTTCCCCTCTCCTCCTCATTTCCTTCCCCTTTCTCCTACCCCCCTCTCTGTCTATCCCTCCCCCCAACTTCCTTTTCCTTTCTCCTGTCTCTCTCTGCTCCCTTACCTTCTCTCCCCTTTCTCCATTTCTTCTTAATCTCCCCCCACTATCTCTCCTCCCTCTCCTTCCACCCCTCCCCCTCATTCTGTCTCCCTTCCCCTCCCTCTGCTTGATTCTCTTTCCTTTTCATTTCTACTCGTCTGTCTTTGTGTCTCTTACCTTTCTCTCTCCTCTCCCTCCCCTCTTCGCTCCCTCCTTCATTTCCCTCGCTCCCTCTTCCTCTGTGTCCCCTCCTCCTAATTTCCTTCTCGTTTCGATGGAAATCAAAAGGGAGGAAGAGGCAGGGCGCCGCGGTCGGAAAATAGGAAGATAGGGTGGAGGAGGTAGGCAAGGGAAGGGCACAGGCAGGCAGGCAGGCAGGCAGGCAGTCCGGTATCAGATTGTTTACAGGTAGCCAGGAAGCATTCAAGCATAGAGACAAATAAACAAGCAAACCAGCAAGCAAGAAGGAGGTGGGGGGGGGTACAATCGAGCTGTAATAAGGCGGTATTAAAGAGTTTACAGTAACGCCTAACTTTTTAAAGACTTGCAAAACCCCGCCTCAGTCTTAATTCCTTCTGCTGCGCCAACAGCGCCAAGGCAGCTTTCGCTGTCCGTGCTGCTTGCGCCTTCGCTTTCTGTTGTTATTGTTGTTGCTGTTTTTATTTTTATTGGTGGTGTCATGATGGTGATGATGATGATGGTGATGGGGATGTTGATGGTGATGGGGATGGTGATAATGATAGTAATGATGATGATGATGATGATGATGATGGGTATGGTGATGATGGAAGATTGTGGTTATTATTATAATATGTATTATTATCGTTATTGTTATTGTTGCTGATTCTTTCTTTGTTATTGTTATTGTCATTGTTGTTATTTATGAGGCACGTATTGTTAAGAGAGGGAGAGAGAGAGAAAGAAAGTGAGAGAGAGAGAGAGAGAGAGAGAGAGAGAGAGAGAGAGAGAGAGAGAGAGAGAGAGAGAGAGAGAGAGAGAGAGAGAGAGAGAGAGAGAGAGAGAGAGAGAGAGAGAGAGAGAGAGAGAGAGAGAGAGAGAGAGAGAGAGAGAGAGAGAGAGAGAGAGAGAGAGAGAGAGAGAGAGAGAGAGAGAGAGAGAGAGAGAGAAAGAGAAAGAGAAAGAGAAAGAGAAAGAGAAAGAGAAAGAGAAAGAGAGGGTGAGGGCCAGAGAGAGGGTGAGGGCGAGAGAGAGAGGGTGAGGGCGAGAGAGAGGGTGAGAGAGAGAGAAAGAGGGGGGCGGAGGGAGAGGGAGAGGGAGAGAGAGAGGGAGAGAGAGAGGGAGAGAGAGAGGGAGAGAGAGAGAGAGGAGAGAGAGAGAGGAGAGAGAGAGAGAGAGAGAGAGAGAGAGAGAGAGAGAGAGAGAGAGAGAGAGAGAGAGAGAGAGAGAGAGAGAGAGAGAGAGAGAGAGAGAGAGAGAGAGAGAGAGAGAGAGAGAGAGAGAGAGAGAGAGAGAGAGAGAGAGAGAGAGAGAGAGAGAGAGAGAGAGAGAGAGAGAGAGAGAGAGAACTTGGGAGGCCCAGAGCACTAACTGATAATCCAGCTTTACCCCCCCCCCCCCCGCCCCCTGCGTTCACCCTTTTCCCTCCACTTGCCTTCTTTCGCCTTTTTCCCTCCACCTACCTGCTTTCGCCTTTTTCCCTCCACCTACCTGCTTTCGCCTTTTTCCCTCCACCAGCCTGCTTTCACCCTTCTCCATCGACCTATCTGTTTCCAGTCCCTTGCTTTCACCCTTTTCTATCTACCTATATTTCCAGCCCCCTGCTTTCACCCTTCTCCATCGACCTATCTGTTTCCAGTCCCTTGCTTTCACCCTTTTCTATCTACCTATATTTCCAGCCCCCTGCTTTCACCCTTTTCCCTCCACATGTCTGTTTCCGCTCCTTTACTCTCACTCTCCGCCTATCTCCATCAATCATTTTGCTTTCACCCTTTTCCTCCTCCTGCCTGCTTCCACCCTCCTACTCTCACCCTTTTCCCTCCACCTGTAATAATCAAACACACATCATGATGAGAAAGTGAGAAAGGAGGAGGAGGAGGATAGGAGGAAGCGAGAGTGGAGGAGGAAGAGGTGGAAGGATAAGGAGAGATTGGAGAAGGAGGAAATGAGAGAGGAAGAGGTAGTGGAAGGATGAACCAAGAGAGGAAGAGGAGAAGGGGGAAGATAGGATGCGAGAGAGGAAGAAGAGTAGCAGGAACAGGCGTAACAAACAGGCGAACGAACAAACAGGCAGACAAACGCAACAGACGGCCAGGGAAAACACACACACACACACACACACACACACACACACACACACACACACACACACACACACACACACACACACACACACACACACACACACACACACATACACACACACACAACGACATGCCAGCAAACGAGCCACCAGCTGACGACCAACAGACACATAAGCAAATGAGAGCAGGTGTCAGCGTGCCTTGTTTACCTTGAAATCAATTAGGTCAAGTCACCTCGAAGGCCCTCCCCGGAACACCTGATCGGTCGAGAGCCTCTCGGTGTTCCCCCCTCCCCCCCTTCCCCCTCCTGCTTGCCCTTCCCTCCTCCTCGCTCCTCTTCTTGTTCATGTTCTTATTCCTTTTAATTCTGTCCTTGCCTGTCTTTCCTCTTTCCCCATTTACCCTCCTTCCCTTCTTTCTGTCTCCTACCTTCATTCGCTCATCTTTCCCCATTTCCCCTCCTTCCCTTCTTTCTTTCTCCTCCTGCCTTCCTTCGCTCACCTTTCCCTATTTCCCTTCCTTCCCTTCTTTCTTTCTCCTCCTGCCTTCCTTTGCTCATCTTGCCCTTCTATCTTCTCTCTTTTGCTGCCTTTGTCTTCCATTCCTTTTCTTCTCCTACCATACTCGCTCTCTTGACCTTCGTTACACATATCCGTCCTTTCACTCTCGTTTTACCTAATTCCTCCCCTACTTCCTCCCCTCCTTTATTCATTCACCCCCCCTCCCTTCCGCATGCGTCGACTTGCAAACGTGACGGTAATTGCATTAGCGGCGGGGGCGGCGGCGGAGGCGCCCGCAAGAAGGGCGGCCTCCTCTTCTTCCCTTTTCTCTGTCACTTATCCCTTAGTATTTTTTTCTGCTCTCTATCTCCTCGTTATCTTTTCTTCCGTCGTCTTCTACTTTTCTTCTGCTTCTCCTTCCTTCTTCTCTTTCTGTTATTTCTACTTCCTTTTTCTCATTTTTTTCTTCTATGTTTCCTCCTCCTTCTCCTCATGTATATGTGTGTGTGCGTGAGTGTGTGTGTATATATATATATATATATATATATATATATATATATATATATATATATATATGTAAGTATGTATATATGTATATATATATATGTGTGTGTGTGTGTGTGTGTGTGTGTGTGTGTGTGTGTGTGTGTGTGTGTGTGTGTGTGTGTGTGTACATACACGTATACATTAATACAAACAAGCAAACAAGCAGGGATACATACGGAAGTATGGGGTGCGAGAGAGTGATTCCGACATATAGATCGTAGAGGGAGTAGGCTCATCCGCGTATCCCTTTTCTCTTCCTCGCTTAGGAGGCCTTTTTCACTGCCAAGGAGGCTGCCTCGCCCTCAGAGCATCTCGGGGAAGTGCCTTGTAATCTCATTCCGGCGGAACTCTACCGCGCCGAGTTGACTTCGTTGACTTTCTTTACTTCCTCCCTCTTCTTCTCTCTTGTTATTGATGCCATTCGATTATTTATGTTGCTAGGTACTGTCTGTATTTTTTTTTCTTTCTCTTGTTCTCTCCCCGTCATTTTTTCTACCTCTCTCTTCTCCCTCTCTCCGTCATCTCTCTTCTGTCCGTTTTATTTCGCTCCCCACCTACTCGCCGGATCCGCCGTAGAATCCCTTTCCCTCCTTACTCTTGCCGACCCCCACTCCCCTCTGGCACCCAGTTCCCTACCTTCCCCCACTCCCCACTCCCCACTCCCCACTCCCCATGCACCTCCTAGAGACCAAGACGCGAGGTTCAGTGTTGTCGTCGCCGACGCTCTTGTCATTCATTTGCATAAAGTATTCAGTGGACGCGCGAGGCTGTTGCTATCCCTCTCCTTGTTTTTGTTTTTCTTGTGCTTCTACTTTGCCTTTATCTTTGGGAGGACAAGCTTCATTTTTCTGTTTCTTCTTCTTTTTCTTTAATGATTCTGCCGTTTTTCTTTTCTCTTCGTCCTGTACCCTTGTCTTCCTCTTTGTTTTTCAATTTTTCACCCCGTCACTGTTCTCGTCATGATTTTCTTCTTTTTCTTCTCTATTTACGGATAATCTAATCTTGTTGTTTTTTTGCTCCTACAGCCTTCCTCCACTTTCCCCCCTCCTTTTCTTCCTCCTTATCCTTTTCTACCTCCTTCCTTTTTCCTCCTTCTCTTCCTCCTTCTGTTTTCCTCTTTTTATTCCTCCTTTTTCCCTCCTCTCATCCCTTATCTTCATCAGCCAGTTCCTCCTCACCTATTATTCACCCATCAGACCCAGTCCCATCCGAATG
>BOPN01000476.1:486595-489785 GCA_017312705.2 Penaeus japonicus
AGAGGGGAGAGAAAGGGAGATATAGTGAGATAGAAAGAAAGAAAGGGAGAGAAAAAGAGAGAGAAATTTTGTCTGAAGTAAAACATATGAAAACAAAATCTATCCTACATATCCATACCCTTTTTGAATTCCTCTTTCCTTAGCGCCCCCCCCCCCTTCCCCCCACCTTTTTCTTTCCCCCTATTCCTCCTTGCCCATGTCTTTCTCTCTTTCCTGTTGCTCACTTCATTTATTTCATCTTCCTTCATATACTCTATTTCTCCCTCCTACCCCCCCCAAAAAAAAAAAAAAAAAAAAAAAAAGAGATATAAAAAGATAAATGAAAATGATGACAGCGTCTTTAACTCTAATGAAAATCTCTGAAAGTAAAAGTTAAATATCCATTAATCTTTCTATATATCTATTTGTATACCTACCTACCTACCTACTTAAGTACATATTTACTTACCTACCTACCTTCCAATCTATCTATCTTTCTATATATCAGCCGGCCTCTCAATCTACATATATTTCCCATTCCTTTACTAATTCAAAACATTTACCCCCCCCCACCTCCCCCTCTGTCATTTACTCACTCATTCCCTCTACCCTCCCTCCCTCCCTCCCTCCTTCCTTCCCTCCCTCCCTTCCTCATTCCCTCCCTCCCGCTTTCCCTCTCTCCCGCTTTCCCTCCTTACCTCCTTCCCTCCCTCCTTACGTTCCTCCCTCCCTCCCTCTTTCCCTCCCTCCCTCCCTTCCTCCCTCTCTCCCTCTCTCCCTCCCTCTCTCCTCCCCTTCCCTCCCTCCCTCTCTCCTTCTCTCCCTCTTTCCTTCTCTCCTTCTCTCCCTCTCTCCCTCTCTCCCTCCTTCCCTCCCTCCCTCCCTCCCTCCCTCCTCTTCTCTTCTCTTCCTCTCTTCCTCTCTTTCCTCTCACCCGCTGACCAAATCATTCCGTTGGAAAGGGGAACGGAAAGGACAGAGAGAGGGAGGCCAAAATAGAACATTAGAAAGTTCTTACCAAAGAAAGACAGAGAAGGTGAAACAGAGGAGGCTAGGATGGCAATAGGATTAATAATAATGATGATGATGATGATTATTATTATTATAATAAAGAAATGGTGTTGATGATGATAGTAATAATTATGATAATGGGAGTAATAGTAATGATAAGAAAGAATGGTAAGAATAATGGTAATGATAATGATTATAATAGTAATAATAATGACACTATATATAATTATAATAATGGTGATAACAGTAACAATGAAAAATACCACCAAGGGGAGGAGGAAGAATATTGGGGAAGGAGGAAGAGGAAGATAAAGGTGGAAAAGGAAGCGAGAAAATGAGAAGAAGAAAAAAAAAGAGTAGAGGAGGGAGAGGATGAAGAAGAAACAAGAAAAATAAGATAAAGGAAAGGAAACGTAGAAGAGAAAAAAAAGAAAAACGGAAAGAAGGATGTCAGTGTCCCATACGGACGAAGGAGCATGAGATCGGGAGGGATTCTCACCTTTATCGATTTATTTGGCAAGTGGATCGTCATTTTAATTAGGAGCCAGAGACTTGCCTGTCTGGTACCCCCCCCCCTTACCCGTCCGTTTCCTCAACCCCCTCTCTTACCCTCTCTATTTGCGATCAACATCTCACGGAAAGTAAGGACAAGGAGAGACGGAGAGGGAGAGAGAGGGAGAAAGGAAAACGGAAAGGGTGAGGGAGAGGGAGAAAGGGAGGGAGAGGGAAAGAGGGAGGGAGAGAGAGAGAGAGAGAGAGAGGGAGAGGGAGGGAGAGAGAGAGAGAGAGGGAGAGAGAGAGAGAGAGAGAGACAATTTACAGCTTCTGCTTTCTACTTATGAGTAGAAGAGGATTATGACAGGTAAGGGCGAAGCAGTCTGCTTATATATATATATATATATATATATATATATATATATATATATATATATATATATATATATATATATATATATATATATATATATATATATATATATATATATATATATATATACATATATATATATATATATATATATATATACATGTATACACACACACACACACACACACACACACACATATATATATATATATATATATATATATATATATATATATATATATATATATATATATATATATATATATACATACATATATATATATATATATATAAATATATATATATATATATATATATATATATATATATATATATATACAGATATATATACATATGTATATGTATGTTTGTATATATATAATATATATATATATATATATATATATATATATATATATATATATATATATACATATATATATATATATATATATATATATATATATATATATATATATATATATATATATATATATATATATATATATATATATATATATATATATATATATATATATATATATATATATATATATATATATATATATATATATATATATATATATATATACATATATATATATATACATACATACACACATTTATGCAGCGGCAGAACCAATTATTTGACAAAAGAATATGACTTGGTAACAGACGACACACACTCAGTCTGGATTCCTCCCGCCGGGTAATAGTTCCTTTGCAGCTTGTGCAACAGCCTATTGCATCAGTCTTGATTCCACTTCCATAATGTACGAGAGAGATGTTTTTTTATTTCTTCCTGAAGACTTTTATGGGGATAGTTACATGATCAGAAGCTCCAATAGAGGAAAAAGGTCTGCATGAGACTGGTCACTTAACCAGTCAATACCGAATACAAGTAGGAGCCAAAACAGTAGGTGTCAAAGATGATGTGATTTTTAAAGTCGAATATAGCTACTTCTCTTTCCCTTCTCCTGCCTGTCTGTCTGTGTCTCTCTCTATCTATGTATCCATCTCTCTCTCCCTCTCTCTCTCTCTCTATCTATCTATCTATCTATCCATCTCGCTATGTCTCCCTTTTTCTCTCTGTTTCTCTCTCGCTCTGGCTCTCTCTCTCGATCTATCTAGCAATCTCTCTATCTCTCCCTTTCTCTCTCTGTCTCTCTCTCTCTATCTATCTATCTAGCAATATCTTTATCTATCCCTTTCTCTCTCTGTCTCTCTCTCTGTCTCTCTCTCTTTCTCTCTTTCTTTCTCTCTCTCTCTCTCTCTGACTGTCTCTCTCTCTCTCTCTCTCTCTCTCTCTCTCTCTCTTCCCCCCTCTCTCCT
>BOPN01000477.1:0-12500 GCA_017312705.2 Penaeus japonicus
CTCTTCCACTCTCTCTCCCTCCCCCACTCCCACTCCCATCCACCTCTCTCTCTCTCTCTCTCCCTTTCCTTCGATAATTTAGAAAATCTGTAAACCTTTTTTATTTTCCTTGGGAGTGCCATACAGCCAACAAGAGGGTCGGACGCAAGGGTGCCAGTGGGGCGGGGGGAGGGGGTGGGGTCCATTCACCTAATCAGCTAGATGGGACAACGGTATTGATATGACTCTCTCTCTGCTTTCGTTATTTGGGGTGGAGGGATGGGGGGCAGGGGGGGGGGTTAAAACCCTCGTACTTAAAAAAGTTTGTAATGGGTCTACGACCATTTTTCCATTGAAAAATTTCTTGATATATTTTGTTTTCTCTTCTTCAGTATCTTTTTTTTGTAAATTCTGTAATGCACGTTGACCATTTTCCGGTCTTTTCTTTCAATAAGTCTGTCCAAATTTTTCAAGTAATTATTTTTTTATTCACTGGCATACGTCTACTTCGTCGAATATCCCTATTTTTGCACGGAGACCTCTAGGCGCGTTGTATTATGGAGGAAAATGGCTTAGAATAAAAAAAAAAAAAAAAAAAAAAAAAAAAATAGAAATGGGATCACAGTGAGATGAAATGTAGAAAACGCATTAAATATTATTATCTTCGGCTACTGCTGCTGAAGAGAAAGAAGGAAATGAAGAAAAAAGAAGCTATTCCACCCCTACAAATGAAGATGAAACACGTTCCATGTACTTGCTTGTACTTTGTCTTTACGTCAACCTTGTTTGTCTGGCTAACTTCTCTCTCTCTCTCTCTCTCTCTCTCTCTTTCTCTCTTTCTCTATCTATCTATCTATCTCTATCTGTCCCTCTCTCTCTCTCTCTCTCTCTTTCTCTCTCTCTCTCTCTCTCTCTCTCTCTCTTTCTCTCTCTCTCTCTCTCTCTCTCTCTCTCTCTCTTTCTCTCTCTCTCTCTCTCTCTCTCTCTCTCTCTCTCTCTCTCTCTCTCTCTCTCTCTCTCTCTCTCTCTCTCTCCCTCCCTCCCTCCCCCCCCCTCTCTCTCTCTCTCTCTCTCTCTCTCTCTCTCCCTCTCTCTCTCTCTCCCTCTCTCTCTCTCTCTCTCTCTCTCTCTTTCTTTCTCCCTCTCTCTTTGTCGATCGGTTTGTTTCACTACACACACCAACCCTGTAGTTATTATTCTTTTGAGTGCATGTGTGTGTGTACTCTGCTTTTGTGTCTGTGTCGCAATGAGATCAAACACGCTGGTCGTTTGATCTGCGTGATGGAGCCAGAGTGTGACTTTCCCCCTAAAGTTTTCGTCCTCATTTTCATTCGCACAACAATACGTGTCAATTTCTTACAACGAATATTGTATTTTTTTTTTTTTTGTTCTTATCATGCTTTATCTTTTTTTTTTATTGCATTTCGATATCTCATTATAATTGCGACGACCAACCTTAGCGCGCCATCGTGTGTCACTGTAGCATCCTCACGATAGTGTTACACCTTCACCATAGCTTCTTCTATCGTATCGGAAGGACATGGCAATATCGAATAAAAAGAAAAGAGTAAAATGGCCACATTTACACCCCCACCCCCCGCCCCCCAAACACACAAACAGAACTCGCACGAATACAGCGAATGTTGTTTACGTAAGGTATTTTGAGCAGACACGCTACAGTGTAATTTCGGCTACGGGGTTACAGTGAAGCTGAGAGGAAATTGTTATGTAGATCTTATGTTAAGTACATTTTCTGAAACTAAAGATTTTGCTTTTTCTAGTGTTATTATATGGATGGGATTTCTTTTCATTTCATTTATTTTCATTCTTATTTTCCTTTTCATTCCAAGTGTTTATTTGTCCCCTTCCGAAGCAAACTTCCTTTTCGAGACCTCCAGCTCAATTTTTATTATTATTATCATTATTACTATTTTTTTCTTACTTCGGTCTCCTGAATACCAAACAGATTCAGCTTTGTGTTGGGGGAAACTACGTCGTTTTAAAGAAGGTAGTTTCGGAATAAACCAAACTCCATTCGGGTGCGGACTCAACCGCTTGCCGGCGCCTATTGTCGACGATTCTATCGCCAGGGGATGAGTGAAGATAACACCGATTTTCTTGGTGGTTGCATAATTGGATTCTTTTATTTGTTCTTGTTCTTGTCCGTTAACGCCAGCATAGCGGAGCTCCTGGAGCGAATTGGGTTTGTTCCGTCGCTCGCCTGATTTCCTCTCTCTTTCCCTCTCCGGTTTCCACTGTCTTCCCATTCCTACTCTTTTACCTTCTCCTCTTTTTTGTTTTTTATTGTATTTTCTTTTATTCGCACAGATATTCGTATCTCTTACTCTCTCCTATCTCCCCTCTCTCTTCTCTCTTTCCCTCTCCTATTTCCCTTCTCTATCCCTCTCCTATCCCCCCTCTCTCTCCCTCTCCTTTTTTTCCTTATCTATCCCTCTCTTTCTCGCTCCCCCTTTTCCCTCTCTAACCCTTTTTTTCTTCCAATTTCCCCTCTCTCTTCTATCTTTTCCTTCCTTTCCTTCTCTTCCCATCTCTCCCCTCTTCCCATCTCTCCCTCCCCTTGTCTTCCCACCTAACCTCTCCTTTCCTCGTTCCTCCCTCTTCCTCACTTCTTTCCCATCAGATCTCCCTCTCCCTCATACCCTCATCTCGCTACTTCAAACGTGAATATGTAATTATCCTTTTAGATATGAAAGGAGGAGAACAAGTAAAAAAAAGAAAAAAAAAGGAAGAAAGAAAATATCGAGGCTGGACAGAGCAAGCGTGAACTCGCTCGGATTGCCAAGACTAACCAAGCTCGGATCTGTCTCAAGCAAGTCTAGATGCAGATACATTCATATACTATGTCATGCGAATTTTAATGTATCAGTAGTAGTAGGGTCGGACGCACGGCGCTGTGGCTTTGTTTTGTATATCTTTTGATTTATTCACGTACTTGTTCTTTTTTTTAGGGGGGGGGGGGTTATTGGATGTTATATTGGCATTCCTTCAGATTTGATAATTATGATTTGTAGGTAATAATCAATACTTCGATAATTATGATACTAAAGATAGTTCGTCATTAGAGAGCTATTATGAATCATGCACAGTAACTTTCGAAACATCAGGATATATGACATAGTTGTTGTATATTCTATTCATTTGCGTATTCAAATTAGTTTTATTTGTTATATTTTACCGATGACAATCTTAGTAATTAACTTGACACAGGTATGATATTACACCTATTTTCGTAATATAATTTTTTTATGTGTATTCATGACGTGTGATTATATAAACATCTGTCTGTTTACATTCACTCACTTGTTTAACTGATCTGCTTCTGTACGCATTACTTTTTTCTCTTGTGATTGCTGTGTTACGTGTCTATTTCGTGTATTTATACATTCTTACATATATAAAGTCGGGCCTTTTTTGATGATGAATTCTCTCTTTCTCTCTCTCTCTCTCTCTCTTTCTATATCTATCTATCTATCTATCTATCTATCTATCTATCTATCTATCTATCTATCTATATATATATATATATATATATATATATATATATATATATATAGATATAGATATAGATATCGATACACAGATAGATAGATAGATTGCTAGATACATAGATAGATAGATAGATACACACAGATAGATAGATAGATAGATAGATTGCTAGATAGATAGATAGATAGATAGATAGACAGATAGATGGCAGATCCATAACTTGAGCGGCGTGGGCAGACCTTCACCTGGGATCCGGCTGCCATGCATTCACCTCTTCCCCTTTACGCCAGTGACCTTTCTGTGCATTAAGCGTTAGGTCGGGAGAGGGGAGGGAGAAGGGAGGGAGAGGGGAGGGAGAGGGAAGGGAGAGGGAAGGGAGAGGGGAGGGAGAGAGAGTTGGGAGATGCAATGGTAGTGGAGGGTAGGAGGAAGGGAGGGGTAGTGGAGGGAGGAAAGGAGGAGTGAGGGAAAGATGAAACGATGGAAGAGAGGAGGTGAGGGGAGGAGAGGGGAGGGGTAAAGATGTAACGACGTCGGGGGGAGAGGGGAAGTGGCGGATATGCAATAGTAGGGGATGAAACGAGGACGGGGAGGTATTGCTGCAGGGAGGTGGGAGGTTTGGGGGAGGACATCAGGAGAATGAAAGGGAAGGAGGGAGGAAAAGGAAGGAGGAGGAAAGAAGGAGAAGGACGGGAGTGGGAGGGAAAGAGACAGAGAGAGGAGAGAAGAAGAATTGAAAGGAAGGAGGTGGAGGAATGGGAAGAGAAAGTAAACGAAGGGGAAGGGGAAAAGAGGGAGCGGAGAGAAGAGGGAGAGGGAGAGGGAGAATGAGGGAAGAGAGAGGGAAAGAGAGGAGGGGGGGGGGGTGAAAGGAGAAAAGAAAAGAGGGGGTAAAAGGGAGAGGGAGAGAGAGAGGGGAATCCGACCCGCCCCATCTCGGATCATCTCTTACACGCGAGTGGCATCAAGTCCCCCTGAATTTTCTTGCGGGTGAGACGTCCTCGCTGCAGCCTCCGACGCCACTGTGATTCGGGTGACAGAAAGAGGGGAAAAGGTGGAGGAGGATGCTTGGTGTGAGGGGAGAGGCTCTTTGTTGAAGGATGGATTGTTTGAGGGGAAGGGAAGGACACAGGGGTGGGGAGGAAGAGGAAGGTAAGGGGAGGGGAGGGAGAGATAAGAGATAAGGATGGATGAAGGGAGGAGAAGCATTTTAAAGCAAAGGAGGGATGTGTGGAGTTGATAAAGAAGTTAGATAAGAGGGATAGAGAATGAAAAACGAGGGGAAGAAGTGAAGGGAAGGTCATGAATTTAGATTTTTTTGAATACATTACGAATTCTGAGGGGACTGAGATACCGAGTGGAAAGAGACGGGGCTGAGCAACTCCCACCTCTCATCCCGGGACACCCCCCCCCCCCACTCCGTGAATTTTGGAAAAAATATATAAATTCGCTTTTATGCAATGTCTCAAATGAAAGATCAGAAAAAATGATGGTATGATGAATAGATAAGACAGAAACATAATGATGGTGATGATGATGAGGATGATGATAATGGTGATGGTGATGATGATGATGATGATGATGATGATGACGATGATGACGATGATGATGATGATGATGATGACGATGATGATAATGATGATGAAGATGATAATGTTGATGATGATGATAACAATACTAAAGATAGTGATAATGACAATGATAACGAAGATAACAATAATACAAAACGATACAGTATACAAAATCAACAAGACTCAGACTCTTCATTTTCCTCATTTTCCTTCCAATAAGTTAGGGCGCGAGCCTGAGGAACGAGAGAAGGAAAATCTACAACCTTCCTCTGAATATTTATCTCTGAGTTTAGCATGACAGAGGATGTCACTTTATACCGATTCTTAAGCCCTAGAACTTCCTCTTCTTGTACAGCTGTTACTTGAAAAATGATTCTAGTGATCGCGTTGATTCTTTGGTTGTTTTTTCCTTTGACTGTTTGTTTGCTGTTTTTCGTTTGCTTGATTTTTTTATTTATTTATTTTTTTTTTACCGGTGGTATCTTGTTTTTTTTTAATGTTTTTTTTATGACTATGCCTATGTCGGTATGACTGTATAGCTATGTCCGTGAGATCCTGAACATTATCAGTGATAATCGTTGTTATCATAGTCACTATTATTATAATTATTAGTCACTATCACCATAATAGTCAGCATAGCCATTCTCCAAAACGAAGCCAGTTGCATCTCCGCTCCCCCCCCCCCCCTTGCAACCACGTCACCCATTCACGTCAGCTGGCGCCTGGTTCCATTCACAGGAAATATACGGGAGTAAATTTGCGTGTATATCGGCGAGAAGGCTCCACGCGTCACTTCCTCTTCGGAGGTTTCATGACCGCGATTCTAAGTGACCTTTGACCTCAGCCGCAAGCACAGGAAAGCTCCCATAAGCACGGTATGATGCTGGTTTATTTCGCCCTCGCAAGCGCTGTCTGACGTTAACGGCCGCTGGGCGAGCTTGCTCACTCACTCTCTCTCTCTCAATATAATTATAGTAATATTATCATTATGATGATGACGATGATAATGAGGATGATGACGATGATAATGATGATGATGATCATCATCACCATCATTATCATAATCAAAATTATCATCTTTATGATCATCATAATTACCATCATTATAATCATCATCATCATCATCATCATGATTGTAATGTTCAACATCTCTCTTAATCGTTACTCGTATTATGTATTTGTTCGTCGTATTTTCGGTTGGATCGGTATTAATCATCCTTCCCTGCTCCTGTTTTCCTTTCTCTCCCTCTTTTCCCTTTTTTCTTATCATTCCTCCTCTTGTCGCCTTTTACCGTATTATTTCTTTCTCTCTTCCGTGTCATTTTGTGTGTGTGTGTTTACATGTATTTGTGTGTGTGTATGTATTGTATGTGTATTGTATATATATAAGAGAGAGAGAGAGAGAGAGAGAGAGAGAGAGAGAGAGAGAGAGAGAGAGAGAGAGAGAGAGAGAGAGAGAGAGAGAGAGAGAGAGAGAGAAAGAGAGAAAGAGAAAGAGAGAAAAGAAAGAGAAAGAAGAAAAAAAGAGAAAGAGAGGAAAGAAAGAGAAAGAAGAAAAAAAAGAGAAAGAACGAGAAAGAGAAAGAATAAAAAAGAGAAAGAACGAGAAAGAGAAAGAGAGAAAAGACGGTTGAAGAAGCAAACACGAAATAGGCCACGATGAAAATAAGAATAGGTAGCCCACAGCACTAAAGGATAGGGATGTTGTCACCTCGGCTAACTTTCTAGCCGATTGGATTATCCAAGTTTTAATGGCGAGCCTTAGGAGGTGGGCCGCAGGCATCTTAATCTGGGTCGATGTCTTGTCTCAGGTCAGCACTAAGTGTCTTCGTGTTAGGTCACGGTAGGAGGTAGGTCGAGCCAGGGAAAGAAAGTCGAGGTGAGGAGGCGGGAAGAGGTTGATGAGAGGTCGGGAAGAGGTTGCGATGGAGTCGAGATGTCGCCATGTTTGTTTGTGTTTTCGAGTTTTTATGTGTATGCGTGTGAGAGGGTTGTGTGTATTTGTGACCTTAAAAAGGGTGTTTTATTTTATGTACTGCTTGATTGTGTCTTTGTTTATATTTATGTTTTTGTTGTGTATAATAGGGGTGTATAATAGTGTATGTTTGTTTGTATCGGTTTGTTTATGCATCATTGGTGCGTGTTTCTTGTTTTCTTGTATAAGTGTGTTTGTGTGTTCCTGCATGTTGCTATGTGCGTACAATATCGATATGAGTATGTGTATTAGTCTGTCCATAGTTCTTTCAACTTGTTGCAGAGTCTGGCACGGGTTGCACGCGGGCGTCGATCGTGGGTGGAAATTGGGTACTGGGATGTAGCTCGGCTATTAATAGGTTGGAATGAATTTATGTTGCAGGTTGTTGCATCACATGGCAAGGGGTTGACATGTTATATACACATGGATGTACGCAATCGCGCGTAAACACACACACACACAGACACACATACACACAAACACAAACACAAACACACACAAACACAAACACAAACACAAACACACACACACAGACAAACACACACACAAACGCAAACACACAAACACAAGCACAAACACACACACAAAAAAAACACTCACTCATATACATACAGCTCTTATTTTCTTTTCTATATCCGCTGCTATTTATTCTGGTCGGCGTCGGGCCGGTGACCTTCCCCCGTCGCTTTGGTATGCGTGACAAATGCCCCCCTGACCAACCCCAACCCCCGCTGATCCCCCCCACCCCACCTTCCCCTTCCACTTCATTCCCCTCTTCCTCTCCCCTTCTTTCTTCCCCCTCTTTCCCCTTTACCACTCCATTTCTCTCCTCTTCTTTGTTCACTTCCTCTATCCTTTTTTTTTTTTTACTTCCCTCCCCTTCTCTCCTTCCCTTCCTACACCCTTTTTCTCCCTTCCTCCTCTTTGCCTTAGCTCCTTCCCCCTCTCCCCTGCCGTCCTCCCTTTTCTCCACTCCCTCCGCCCTATCCGGCCCCTCCTCCCGCCCCTATCCGCCCCCCCCCCTTTCCACACCCAACACGAAAAGGTGCTAAGTGTGTCAGGCGACATTCACGACAGATACATAACTTTTTTTCCCTTGGAGAATGTCGTGTTTTGGGAGAGGGAAGTCCACCTCGCGGGGTATAAAGTAGGCGGGGTTGTTAGTCAGCGCGTGCCAAGGCATACACTGTTTATCGCGTCCTGGGGGAGCATGGGCGCTGTTACACGTGTGGGTGTGGGTGTGCGTGCGTGTCTGTGTGTGTGTATGTGTGTGTGTGTGTGTGTGTGTGTGTGTGTGTGTGTGAGAGAGGGGAGGTGGGTGGGTAGATGAATGTGTATGTATGTTTATGTGTGTGTGTGTGGGGGGGGAGGTTGAGGTGTGCATGCGCCTGTGGATGTGTTTATATAAACGTGTACATGTAACGAATGTACATAAGTGAATGATGTAAACGCTTATATAAATGTGCCTATGCAGCCATGTGTATATGTATATGTACAAATGTCACGTAGCGGGAACAAGTGTAAGAATTCCAATCAGAAAGGGAGTCATCGCTGCACTGAAAATATCGTCGCAGAAGAAGAGCGACGAACTCGACAAGAAGCAGAATCTCAGCTGATATATATATTTTTTTTTCAATTCTCCCCTCATTATTTTTTCCCCTCCCCTCCCCCTCCCCTCTGACTCTGCACGTGATGCCGCACACGTTCGCGTCCCGCCGATTATAACTTAAACTCCGGTGGACATTTACAGTTATTTAGGTGTGTCAGAAACGTGACGGGAGTGTAGAGGAAGGCAGTGCGAGGAAAGGGGTGGGGGGTGGAGTTGCGGGTGGACTGGAGGTGGGGCTGGATGAGGTGGAGGTGGGCTCGGTGGGTGGGTGGATGGGTGGGTGGGTGGGTGGGTGGGTGGGTGGGTTGGGTAGTGGAGCAGGGAGTGTTAGGTGGGGCTAGGGTTGGGTAGGTCAGGAGGGAGGGGAGTGTTAGATGGTAGTGGGGGTGTGGGGGTGACGTACGGGATTGGCACGGGGGTACATAGAAAAAGGAAAAAGTGTGGGAAAAAACGAGGGGAAAAGGACCCTTTTAGCTTATTTAGACTCGCGTGTGAATAAGCTTTGTGAAATTGTATTTTTTTTTTTATTCGCACAGATAAGCTCGCTAAGCTTTCAATATTCGTTTCTTCGTTCAATCGTGATTCGCTCGCTTATTCGATCATGTTTTCCTTTATTTGCTCACTTCCTACTCTCTCTCTCTCTCTCTCTCACACACACACACAAACCCCAAAGACCCACCAAGCCGAGAGAGAGCACACGCAACAACACCCTCTCCAGGCGGCAGCGAGAGAGGCACTGAAGTGATGAAGATCCACTTCAAGATGATTCCTCGTGAAACATCCGCAGCAATAATAATCTTGGCCGCCCTGAAGTCTCTTGTGACTATCAGCTGATCGCCACTCAAGCTGTGAAGCTGTCGATTTTTTTACATTATTTTTTAAAGTCGATTGTCATATATTTGAATTATCGTGTTTTTTTTATTTGGGGTGGGGGTGTAGGCGGGTAGGAAGGTCATATTATCATTAAAAGAACGGTGATGTTTTCTAAAAAGTAATTTTGTTTCTTTTTTATATTTATTTATTTATTTTAAAATTTAATATTGCTGTTTCACTTTTTGACCTCTCTCTCTCTCTCTCTCTCTCTCTCTCTCTCTCATTCATATTTGTTTTTTTCTTCCAATTAACCTTACTAGTCTCTTCCTTCACCATTCCCTCTGCCAGTCATTCCCCCTAATCTCTCCCCAATCGCCCTCAGTCAGTCAGCCAGTCAGTCTGTCAGTCAGTCAGACAGTCAGTGATTGATTTCAGCAATCACTCGCACAGCTCTTTAACCTCCTCTCTCTCTCTCTCTCTCTCTCTCTCCTTCTTAATTTCATGCATATTCACCCTTCGCTTTATGTGTTTACTCTCTTGCCTTCTCTGTGGGTACATCTCTCACGTGTAAGTAAACGTCCTGTCAATGAGCACATAGTTCCCTCCCCTATACCTCCCCTTCCCCCATTTCCCATTTCTTTCTCCCTCTTCCTCTCCCTTTCCACTCATATTTAATCCTATTTTTTCATTTTTCTCTTCCTCTCTCTATGGGTCTATCTCTCACGTCTAAGTCAATGATTTGTGAGCAAAACATGACTTCAACCCCGACCCTTTCCCCCAATTCCCCATTTATTTATTCTTCTCTTAACCTATGCTCTCTGGAAATAAAAGAAATCATGGGTTGTGACGTGCAGTGGGTGAAAGCGAGGCATGGGTTGAAGGGTGGGTGGGTGGGTGGGTGGGGGGGTAGGATCGAGTAAGGAATGGGTACAGGTTGGGGAGTGAGTAATGTGGAGAATGATTAGGATGGAGAGTGAGCAGGCTGGAGAATGGGTAGACTGGGGAATGGGTCAATGGGGAATGGGTCAATGGGGAATGGGGCGAGGAGTGGGATTGGTGGAGCGAAGAATAGGTTGATTCTAGGAATGAGATTGGGGCGAGAAACAGGTTGAGGCAAGGAATGGAATTCAGAGCAAGGAATGAGGTTTGAGGATAAGAGATGAGGTGCAGTGAGAAAGGGGGTTTAATTAAGAAAAGAGACTGAGATACAATGAGGAAAGGGTTAGAGGGAGGTGACTGTGGTAGTGCTTCGGCCATATGATTTCATAGAGTGCGTTCTGCCTGCCACGTTTAAGCCAAATCTGAGATCTGTGATGTTGAACAACGAGTGAGAGAAGAGACAGTAACTACAGCTGGGGGATTAGTGACGGTGATGGTGGTGGTGGTGGGGGTGTGGGGTGTGTGTGTGTGTGGGGGGGTCATTGGATGTGATGTTTGTCTTGTGTTATTCTCTGGTGTTTTATATATATGTTTATGTATCTCCCTTTCTCCTTCTAGTCGTTTTGATGTTCTACTGTCTCTTTTTTACTCTAATTTATAGTGTCATATTTCTCTCTCTCTCTCTCTCTCTCTCTCTCTCTCTCTTCTCTCTCTATCTCTTCATCTTTCTGTCTTTCTCTCTCTCTCTCATTCTCTCTCTCTCTCTCTCTCATTCTCTCTCTCTCTCTCTCATTCTCTCTCTCTCTCTCTTTCCTTTCTCTTTTCTCTTTCTTTCTTTATTTATCTCTCCCTCCCTTCCATCTTTTTTTCCCTTCCTTTTCCTCCCCTTCTTCGTTCGCAAATATCATGCAGTATATAGTTTGCATACTAAGAATCGAGGGGCTTCGCAGATCTTCAGTGTTGACACAATGTCTGGCTGATAATGAGTTTATTGTTTTTTCCGGTAATGATTTGTGTTGGTAAATAATTGATATTTTCTATGGTAATCAAATTGTAATCATTTTATTATTTATTAGTCTCTTTTTTAAGTCTCTTTGTTGGTGATAAGAAGATGTATGTCTTTCTTCCTTAAGATGGAGAAGGGGAGGAGGAGAAGGAGGAGAAAATTATAAAAAACAAGAATAAAAAAAGAGAAGACGAGGAATAAAAGAGAAAAAGAAAGAGACCGATGGATGGTTTGAAAAAAAGATGAATAAAATATTCATCGTAAACAAGATCTGAAAAGAATACAGGTAGAGAAATTGAAAGGGAAATAATGAGCCCAAAGCATAAATTCCATGCTGTGAAGAGGAACAAAAGGGAGCTCTGTTTACCAGCATCTAACCTTACGCGTTGCAAAGGCGCGGTAGCTGTTCGAGTGCAAGGCTGCAGGCAATATGGGCTGTCCTTTTCTTCCCCCTCCTTCCTCTATACCTCCCCTTTCCCCTGTATCTTCCCCTACCCGTACCCCTACACCATCCTCTACTTTGTCCCTGTCCCTACCCTTACCGCTACCGTATCTCGATCCTCCTCATTGCCCCTATCCCTACCCCTACCCAACCCCCACCCATTCCCCTTCCTCCTCCTTGCCCCCCTCCCTCCCCTACTTCTACCCTGCCCCTACCCAATTCCCACCCAATCCCCGCCCCCCTTCTTGGCCTTGTCTCTACCTTACCCCTACCCTTGCCCCTACCCCTACCCCTCCCCAATCCCCTGACATGCATAGGCAGTGTATAGTTGCGGGTGGCTCTTGTTCTGAGGCCCTCTTTTATTAGGCTTTCCTTTCGAGTGCCAGGCTCCAGTGCCAGGCTCTCTTTCACGCTTGTTTACCTGCGCGTTCCCTTGGTTTTGTAATTCTCTCTCCGGCTGGGCTTTAACTGCGCCTTGGTGGGGTGGGGGGGGTGGAGGGTGGAGGGTGGCAGGCGAGGGGACGGGATGGGGGGTGAAGGGGTGGAGGAGTGGTGGGGTGGAGGTAAGAGGGGGAATGGCTATGTGTATGTGTGTGTTTTCCTTTCTCTACGTTAATTAATCTTTATTATTGTTCCTGTTTGGCTCTTTTGGTTTGTCTTTCTATATTTTTTTCTTCATATCCATTTGTACGCGAATACAAAATACAAACTTCGCAGCT
>BOPN01000477.1:17500-20000 GCA_017312705.2 Penaeus japonicus
AGGAAAGCCAGGTGAGGGGAAGCGAAGTAATGCCCGATGGAAGAAGGTGATGGGAGGAGAGGAATGGGGTAGCGAAGGAAAGCCAGGTGAAGGAAAGCCAGGCGAGGGGAGGTGACGGACAACCCGATGAGGGGAAGCGAACGGAGTCGAGCGGAGGCGAAGGAGAGCCAGGTGAGGGGAGGCGAAGGAGAGCCAGGTGAGGGGAGGCGAAGGAGAGCCAGGTGAGGGGAGGCGAAGGAGAGCCAGGTGAGGGGAGGCGAAGGAGAGCCAGGTGAGGGGAGGCGAAGGAGAGCCAGGTGAGGGGAGGCGAAGGAGAGCCAGGTGAGGGGAGGCGAAGGAGAGCCAGGTGAGGGGAGGCGAAGGAGAGCCAGGTGAGGGGAGGCGAAGGAGAGCCAGGTGAGGGGAGGCGAAGGAGAGCCAGGTGAGGGGAGGCGAAGGAGAGCCAGGTGAGGGGAGGCGAAGGAGAGCCAGGTGAGGGGAGGCGAAGGAGAGCCAGGTGAGGGGAGGCGAAGGAGAGCCAGGTGAGGGGAGGCGAAGGAGAGCCAGGTGAGGGGAGGCGAAGGAGAGCCAGGTGAGGGGAGGCGAAGGAGAGCCAGGTGAGGGGAGGCGAAGGAGAGCCAGGTGAGGGGAGGCGAAGGAGAGCCAGGTGAGGGGAGGCGAAGGAGAGCCAGGTGAGGGGAGGCGAAGGAGAGCCAGGTGAGGGGAGGCGAAGGAGAGCCAGGTGAGGGGAGGCGAAGGAGAGCCAGGTGAGGGGAGGCGAAGGAGAGCCAGGTGAGGGGAGGCGAAGGAGAGCCAGGTGAGGGGAGGCGAAGGAGAGCCAGGTGAGGGGAGGCGAAGGAGAGCCAGGTGAGGGGAGGCGAAGGAGAGCCAGGTGAGGGGAGGCGAAGGAGAGCCAGGTGAGGGGAGGCGAAGGAGAGCCAGGTGAGGGGAGGCGAAGGAGAGCCAGGTGAGGGGAGGCGAAGGAGAGCCAGGTGAGGGGAGGCGAAGGAGAGCCAGGTGAGGGGAGGCGAAGGAGAGCCAGGTGAGGGGAGGCGAAGGAGAGCCAGGTGAGGGGAGGCGAAGGAGAGCCAGGTGAGGGGAGGCGAAGGAGAGCCAGGTGAGGGGAGGCGAAGGAGAGCCAGGTGAGGGGAGGCGAAGGAGAGCCAGGTGAGGGGAGGCGAAGGAGAGCCAGGTGAGGGGAGGCGAAGGAGAGCCAGGTGAGGGGAGGCGAAGTCCCTCCACCCCCCCCCCAAAAAAAAAAAAAAAAAAAAAAAAAAAAAAAAAAAAAAAAAAAAAAACAAGAAAAAGCTCAGTATGCAGAAGAACTCGTGAAAGAAAACACCTCTTCTATAAAAACAGAGAGCGATAGAGAAAGAGAGAAAGGAAAATAAAGAAATATAGTCAGCAGTTATTGGCAATTTTGTATAGAAAGATTACGTTGCCAAGGTGATAACAACATTGCACCGTGTGAGCCAATGCTGTGCAAATAATGTACCGTGTAGCGTCGATGGTGCTGTTTGAGGTGATGATGTTAGTGAGAATATTAGCGGTCGATATTGGGCGATGATGGTGATGATGATGATGATGATGATGAGGGTGATGATGAGGAGGATATGGATGGGGATGATGATGATGATGATGATGATGATGATGTGATGATGATGATGTGATGATGATGATGATGTGATGATGATGTGATGATGATGATGATGATGATGATGATGAGTAGGAGGAGGAGGAGGAAGAATAAGAATAAGAATAAGAATAAGAATAAGAATAAGAATAAGAATAAGAATAAGAATAAGAATAAGAATAAGAGGAGAAGGAGAAAGAGGAGGAGGAAGAAGAAGAAGAAGAACAGGAGGAGGAGGAGGAGGTGAAGGAGGAAGGAGAGGAAGAGAACAATGAGCAGGAAGAGAAGGAAGAGGAGGAAGAGGGAGGAAGAGGAGGAGGAGGAGAAGGTGGTGATGGTGGTGAAGGAGGAGGAGGAGGAGGAGGAGGAGGAGGAAGAAGAAAAAAATAGACCAAGAAGAAGAAAAAATAAGAAGGATAAGATGAGGAGGTGGAGAAGAGGAAAAGAAGGAGGAAAGCGAAAAGAGGAGTAAGAGGAAGAAGAAGAGGAGAAAGAGTAGGAGAAAGAGGAAAAGGATAAAGAGGGGGAAGAAGAAGAGGAGAAAGAGGAGAAGGAATGGAAAAATGAGAAAGAAGGAGAAAAAACAGGAGAAAAATAAGAGGAAGAAGAAGAAGAGGAAGAAGAAGGGAAAGAAGAGGAAGGGTAAGAGGTGGAGGAGAAGGTCGAGGCTAGATTGCTTGAGGGCGAGACTGGTATTGATGTCGTTGTTTGTATACGCGTGAAGGGCGTCGGGCGGCGTCAGGGGGCATGTGTGCAAAGACCTCGAAATGTTTAGAGAGAATGATAATGATAATAATAATGACAATAATGATAATAATAATAATAATAATAATAATAATAATGGTAATAATGATAATAATGATAATAATAATAACAATGATGATGATA
>BOPN01000477.1:25000-30000 GCA_017312705.2 Penaeus japonicus
TCCACCTCAGCCTCCCCCTCCTCCACCTTAGCCTCCCTCTCCTCCTCCTCCACCTAAGCCTCCCTCCCCTTTTCCTCCCCTTCCTTCTCCTCCTCTGCCTCCCTCCCCTTTTCCTCCCCTTCCTCCTCCTCCTTCTCCTCCTCCGCCTCCCTCTCCTTCTCCTCCTCCACCTCCGCCTCCCTCTCCTTCTCCTCCTCCACCTCAGCCTCCTTCTCCGTCTTCCTCTCCGCTTTCGTCGCCGAGAGAGACTGCAGGAGTTAAAGCCCTGAGACGGCGCTCTCTCCCCGGCGCGGATATTCGGCCGAGCGTGAACACATCAGGAAACATTTTCCTTGCAAGTTTCCCCCCGCGCGACGGCTACCTGGAGACGCCTAACAATTTCCCCCTGCTGTTCCCTGACCGTGTACGTGTCTCTACCCTCCCCCTCCCTCCCTCCCACCCTCCCCGTCTCCCTTATTTTCTCGGCTCTCTCCTCTGCTTTCTTCTCTTTTCTTTTTTCCCCGACTTATTTTCCTTGCTGTTTCCCGTCCGTGTAGGTAGCTCTCCACATTTCCCCCCTCCCTCCCTGTTTCCCGTATTTATGCCCCGTGTCCTCTCCCTACCTCCCTCTTTCTTATTTTTTATTCTCTCTCTCTTCTCATTCTCTTTTCTCCTCCTGTTTATTGACCGTCTCCTCCCCCTTTTCAATTTATTCACAACACTCACCCTCTCGCATTGTCACAGTATAAATCACACACACACACACACACACACACACACACACACACAAACGCATTAGTAATAAGCATTCTACGAATGAAATGCAATATAATTCTTAATACTGCATTCTATCTATCTCCTCTTCTCCTATTTTTTGTTCTTCTCTCTTTCTCTCCCACTCCCCTCCCCTGCTCTTTTCCTATGCCTTTTATGTACCTCGCTCTCCTCCCTTTTCGCCTTCTTTTCTAGGATCTTATATTTATAGTATTTATGTTTATATCCACTTCTCACCCACTCCCCCCCCCCCTCTCTCTCTCTCTCTCTCTCTCTCTTTCTTTCTCTCTTTCTCTCTCTTTCTTTCTCTCTCTCTCTCTCTCTCTTTCTTTCTCTCTCTCTTTCTCTCTCTCTCTCTCTCTGTCTCTCTCTCTCTCTGTCTCTCTCTCTCTCTCTCTCTCTTGTTATCATCCCCTTATATGTGTGTGTGTGTGTGCGTGTGTATGCGTGTGCGTGTGCGTGTATTTTACTACTTCCACGTCAGTTGGTTCTCGGCGTTGCGGAGCCTCAAGGGCAACAGGGAGGATGTCTCCCTTTTTGGAGGTGGATGTGTATGCCTGCGTGTTCGATTCCTAATTCACCTGCTAATGCCTAAATCTGCCTTCTAATTGGTCACCTGCAGTCTGTATCTCTTTCTTATATGTTGTTTGACCATCTTTTGCAACTACGTATTAATTAATTGTTTGGTTTGTAACCTTAGTCTGCTTATCTTTGTTTATCTATCTGTAATCATAGCGATAGGCCTACGCACTAACGATAACAACAGATCCAGACTGGCGAATTCTTAATAGTGCATAACGATCATTTGTTATCACCGCTGCCTGGTTGAATAGATTAGAAGGTAAATGGCGTTATTGGATCAAACTAACCATCCCTTGTCGAGACGTGGGCAAAGTGCCTGATCCCGCGGCCTTCATTAACTCCGACCTCCTGAAACCAGAATCCTGGTTAACCAACCCAATAATGTCATTACAGTGTCTGTTAGCCTGTTTGTCGTAATACGCGTCCGTTTTTTTATGTACGTGTCTTTGTGCGCGTTTATGCTTCGGTTACGTTAGGTTCGGTCACGATAAAGAAGAAGAGGAGGGAAGGGAAGGGAAGGGGGAGGGAAGAGAAGGGAGGGAAGGAAAGGGAGGGAAGGGAGATTCGTGCACAGAGTGCATATTCGCATCCGATGATACATGGCACATCTGGCATCCGTCCAGCCTCTCCTTATCCTGACGAGGCTTCGGTAGGAAGTGAGGGCTGGGAAGTGTAGGGGATGGGATATGGGGAATGGGTACAGGGTAAGGGGGAGGGGAAGGAAGAATGGGTTATAAGAAAGGGGATAATGCGTAGAAAGGGAAGGAGGAAAGGGAAAATTGTTGGAAAGAGGAGAATGTGAACGGAGAAAGAAGGGATGGGGGTGATAAGAGAAAAGATGATTGTGGAAAGAGAGAAATGAGTTTCAATCTTAGCTTCCTTGTTGATGATAAAGACGTAGAGAATCGATTCCCTTCGAGATATTCTTTTGAGTATTCCTTATTCAAAGTATTATGGGTATATAGGTGAATGGGTTCACATGAAAAGTGCACGTTATCAGAAGTACATTCGTCCCCTTACTATATAAGGGGAAATTAACCTGTTAACAGGAATTATTTTCCATCTTATAGGGAAGGAATTTAGGGACAATTTTCACACGTAAGCAGGGACAGTTTCCTCACTACAAGGGTGACTTAGTTTAGGGAGATTAAGGGGAAATATTTAGTGAAACTTAAAAGGGGAAAAAGCACTTCAACAGAAAACTTCCTATCTATGGTAGGGATAAAATTTAAGTGAAAAATACCGGAAGATTTGTCTCACTGAAAAGGGGCGGGATTTAAGGAGAATCAGTACGTCTGTACGAGAGATATCCCCACCATGTAGGGGAGCGAATGGAGTATAGGGGAAATTAACAAATCAGAAAAAAACAATGCCCTAACTATAAAGGGGCAGGATTTAGGGGAAAAATATCCCCCAACCACCCACCCACCCACTCCATACAGGAGGTGGACTTTGTGGAATGAGTGGGATATCGCGAGAAAGAGCTGCCGAGCCTGTTAGAGGTGGCCGCCCGTTCCTTTTTCCTCCTTGGAGAGTGGCCAAGCATCATGAATATTTTACGTTATCTCCGAGATGAACTGCTTCCAGTGTATTTACTCCTTGTGTGTTTGCGTGCGGAGTGCATATCTCGCCCGCGACATAGCCGTCCTTCTATTTTGTCATGGAATGCCTGTTTTAGCAAATTAGCTGATGTATGTGCGCGGTTTCATGTCTGTTTGTTTGAACTGGCCGGCCCGTGACGAATGGCTCACTGTTGAATCTGTGATGAGATTTCCGTCTCTTGTGTTTGGCTGATGAGAGGCAGTGGGGAGTCGAAGCTGTATCGAGACAGGAATTTCAAGGATTTATAAACAGAGATATGCGTATTTGTGTCTGTTTGTGCGCACACGTGTTTAATACATGTGATAATATGTGAAAAAAAAAAAAATGTAATAGCCAATTTTGTCTGAAGAGGAGCCTTTCGAAGAGTTGAGGGTTCATTGGTACCTTTCTAGAAGCAGCATTTTTTTTATTCATGTATACGGACCCTCCCCCCATCCCCCAATACACACACATCAGTACGAATGCTGAATTTGTTAAAAGATAAAGGTTAAGACACGCAAGAAATATTGCAGAAGGGGGTGGAGGGCATAGAGGCAACGCCACTAAAAAAACATAATTCGAACATCTAAAAAATACGATATTGTGCGTGAGATTGATGCTAAAAATGAGGATGAGCCTGAGATGAAATATAAGAATGAGGTCGATGACTGTGAGGTGGAGGTTAAGAATGAAGTCGATCGGCGTGAGATGGAGCTTAAAGAAAAAAAATGCGGATGGGCGTGACAATCCTTTTACTTTTATATTTAAAGATCGCTCTCCAAAAGGCATTGATTGCGGGCGTCTTCGTGCGTATCCTGACGAGCTGTGATGTGCCCCGAGGGTACTTCTGCGTCCATTGGGCCTCGCGACTCTTAAGGTTCGCTTGGTAATTACGCAACGCAACGCACACACATGCACACACACACACACACACACACACACACACACACACACAAACACACACACACACACACACACACACACACACATGCACACACACACACTCAAACACACGCACACACTCAAACACACACACACACACACAGGCACGCACAGACACACACATACACACACACAAACGCAGATTCTGGTTCGTACGGTGATTTTAGTGTTTATGATAAAGAAAAAATAGAAGAGAGAGAGAGAGAGAGAGAGAGAGAGAGAGAGAGAGAGAGAGAGAGAGAGAGAGAGAGAGAGAGAGAGAGAGAGAGAGAGAGAGAGAGAGAGAGAGAGAGAGAGAGAGAGAGAAGAGAGAGAGAGAGAGAGAGAGAGAGAGAGAGAGAGAGAGAGAGAGAGAGAGAGAGAGAGAAAGAAAGAGAGAAAGAGAGAGAGAGAGAGAGAGAGAGAGAGAGAGAGAGAGAGAGAGAGAGAGAGAGAGAGAGAGAGAGAGAGAGAGAGAGAGAGAGAGAGAGAGAGAGAGAGAGAGACAAGAGAGATTAATGCTCATTCACACACACCCCCTTCCCCTCTCTCATTCTTCCTGTTTCTTCACAGACTTGCTTTCTTCCTTTAACCTCGTCCTTTTCCCTCCCTCCTCTCTCCTTCCGTCCCGTCCATCCTCATTCCTTCCTCCTCTCTCCTTCTTTCCCTCCTTCTCTTCCCCCCTCCTTCCATCCCTCCTTCTCTTCCCCCCTCCTTCCATCCGTCCATCCCTTCTTCCATCCCTCCCTCCTTCCCCCCTCCTTCTATCCCTCCTTCTCTTCCTTCCTCCCTCCCTCCTTCCTTTCCTTCCTTCATGATTTCCTTCGTAGAGGCGGGGGCGATATTAACCGAACTTCCCCTTTTGAAGTTGAGTGTTTAAAGGCCTTTCGGTTTTCATTTCGCGCTTGTGATGAGCGAGGGAACAACTGCCTGGATTTACTCTTGGGAAAGCCAGCGTTTTTCTTGCTTGTTTGCTTGCTTGCTTTCAGCTCTTAGCTCGTTCTTGGTTTTCTTTCGTTATCTCTACTTCTTTTTTTTAGGGGGATTATGCAGGGGGGGGTTGGGGGGTGGGGGGGAGGTTGAAGTTTTATGGAAGTTTGGATTATGTTTTGTTTTTAGTTAGGTGTGTTGTATTTTTTTGTTGTATTTTTTATTCTTGTTGA
>BOPN01000477.1:35000-45000 GCA_017312705.2 Penaeus japonicus
ATCACACCAATAAGTCTTCACATCACGCCAATTGGCCTTCACATCACATCGATAAGCCTTCGCATGACGCCAATTGGCCTTCACATCACATCGATAAGCCTTCGCATGACGCCAATTGGCCTTCACATCACGCCTTCGACCCTCGTTTTCCCCTCGCTCGCCTGCGCGCCCGCACACCCAACCCGACCGACCGAAGACGAGCCAACCGCTATCAACCCTACCCTTCTTCGGCGGCGAGCGCTGATGTGATTCCGGTCGTGGGCGGGCGTGGGTGGGGGTTAGGCCGGTGTGGGCGGGGGTGGGCGGGGGTTGGGCGGGGGTACGAAGGAGGAGGGAGGAAAGGTGGAGGGGAAATGGGAAGGTGAGGGGAGAAGGGGGAATGGGAAGGAGGAAGGGGGAGGGTGGGAGGGATATGAGAAGGGGAGGGAGGAGGGGAAATGAGGAAGAGGGGGAGGGGGGAGGTCGGGAAATTATAAAGGGAGGGGAGGGGGAAGTGAGAAAGGGAGGGAGGGGGGCATAGTATGGCGGGAAAGTTGAAGGGCGTGAAGTTAAGGAGATGGAGGGATAGAGGGATGGAAATAGGGAGGGAAAGTGGGATGGAGAGAGAGTGGAGTGGAGGGAGAGTGAAAGGGTGTGAATAAAAGAAATGGAGGGATGGAGGGAGAGTAGAGTGGTAATTAGAGAGAGAGAGAGAGAGAGAGAGAGAGAGAGAGAGAGAGAGAGAGAGAGAGAGAGAGAGAGAGAGGGAGAGAATGAGAGTGAGTGAATGAGAGAGAGAGAGAGAGAGAAGAAAGAAAGAAAAGGAAAGCAGAAAAAAAACAAATACAAATGAACAAATACAAACGAGAAAGATTCAAGGAAAGGTATGGACTGATTGCCAGACAGAAAAAACAAACAAGCATGAGATGCACTGTAGTAACCTACTGGGTAGAAAGAACTTCAGAAGCAAACATTGAAGTAGCAATGCTGATGCAAGACTAAAAGAGAGAGAAAGAGAGAAAATAAAGAGCGATAAAAAAGCGATTGGGGTATAATCAACTCCTGGCAGAATGGAGTCGAATGTTAGGCACGGCGTCTTAGAGGCAGAAGCAATTTCAAGTGTGTGTTGTGTTGGGAAGGAGGGAGGGAAGGAGGGAGGGGGGAGGGGACGGGAGGGGAAGGTTAAGTCGACGGAATACATGAGCAAGGAGGTCAAGTAGGTCACTCTACGTGTCAAAAACTGAGAAGAGGAAAAGAGGGCGGAGAGAGAGAGAGAGAGAGAGAGAGAGAGAGAGAGAGAGAGAGAGAGAGAGACAGACAGAGAGGGTGAGAGTAAGAGTGATCATGAATGAATAGAGACAAAGAATGAGACAAGAAGAAGAACGCGCATGAAGAATTTGGCAGAAGAGACTCAGAATCGCAGGACGAGAATCCTTAAGGACTGGCCGCAGGAGGGACGTGGATCCAAGACACAGACGACGATGACGCCTCGCGAGGGCGATCATGGTTATGTAAAGGCGACATTATAGAGGGCGGGGATAAGTGGAGGTCCCCCGCCGATCGTCCCTTTGTGTGGCCGAGATAAGTAATTAAGGCAGAGGAATGGGCTATTTGATCTCATAAAGGAGGCCGCCAGGATTGTGATGCCACATTTTGAGTCTTTATAATCACCTGGAGAGACGCCACACGAATGCGGACGAAGTTAAAAGGTTAGCATAACTCTTCTCCAATCCTCACCCCCCCCCCAAAAAAAAAAAAAAAAAAAAAAAAAAGTAGAAAGGTAGGGAAAAAATAGTTCAACCGATCCGCGACGAAGGGATGGATGGATTTCACTTGACATGTGAGGACGGTCGAATGGGATGAGAAGTAGAAGGGACTCCTCCAAAGGAAGTGAACCTTTCCCCAACCTCTCGACGGGGCACTCAATGGAGGCGTGAGAAGTGTCCGAATTTCTCCGAGAAAGCTCTCAGAAACGAGTGAATAGGAATGGCACAATACGATGCAATAAGCTCTTCTACCTCAAGCGTCCTAATCACCTCCTCCAGGCACTTCCTCCTCCACGCGCCAAAAGGGCAGTTCCTTCAGGAGGCATGTTCTACTCGGGCACTCGGAGTAGATGGGCAAGATCGGGTAGATAGATCGCGAAGGGGATGGTCTCATGTAATAAAATGCCGAAAGGAGAATAGTTTAGGATGAAGCTCTTGGTTTTATGAATAGAACAGGGTACTACAGTTGCGTCATAGGTTCGCGTCTTGAAGATTTTGTAGTAGATCAGGCGCTGGCGATGGGGGGGACTGCAAAAAGGACGGAAGGTGGAGTAGGAATGGATGATAAAAGTAAGAAGAAAGATTGGGAAACAGAATACAACAGATTAAAAACACAAAGAAGGATTCATATATTACTATACATAAAGAGTACATTATGGGATGCTTGCCATAACAACAACAACAACATCAACAACAATAACAACAACAACAAAACATTCATAAAAGTTTCGTTTATAAAAGGTAATTGATATGGGAAAGGCAGAAAGAAAAAGGGGGTCAAAATGTAAAAGGAAAACCAGAAAGAATAAATCACAGAGTAAAGAACACAGAAAATGATCTGCAAGGTTCCTTGTAATAACGAAACAGATGAAGAAAAAATAATGGTTTGTAAAAGATCGACAAATGATGATCTGGGAATTGCAAAAAAAGGAGAAAGGATAGGAGAAAAGTCGAAGGAATAGATGAAAAATTATGAAGAATGATTGGAAATTTTTGGATCATTATAGATTAGAAAAATATACGATTGTAAGCGTGCCGTAAAGAAAGGCAGAAATAGATAATGAAAGAATTAGATGGATGCAAATAGACATATCAGGAAATAATAATAGCTCGATTAGCAAAGGCAGACAAAGGTACAATCTTAGAATGATAAAGAGAAGGAGAATGAGAAAGAGATAGAGAGAAAGACAATGAGAAAGAGATAGAGAGAAAGACAATGAGAAAGAGATAGAGAGAAAGACAATGAGAAAGAGATAGAGAGAAAGACAATGAGAAAGAGATAGAGAGAAAGACAATGAGAAAGAGATAGAGAGAAAGACAATGAGAAAGAGATAGAGAGAAAGACAATGAGAAAGAGATAGAGAGAAAGACAATGAGAAAGAGGAGAAGAAAAAGTGAAATCGTGCAAGCGCAGATGTCAGGAGGAAGGGCTGACGTTGGCCCAAATATTGTATTATGGATTCCACCCACGAAATTTTGTTGGCCCGCCGAATGGAGGAAGATGATGACGAAGGGAAGGAGGAGAAGAAGAAGAAGGTAGAGAAGGAGGAAGAGGAGGAGGAAGAGAGGAAGAAGGTAGAAGAAGAGGAGGAGGAGGAGGAAGAAGGAGAGGAGGAGAGGAAGAAGAAGATGATGGAGGAGGAGGAGGAGGAGGAGGAGGAGAGGAAGAAGGTAGATGAGGAGGAGGAGGAGAGGAAGAAGGTAAATTAGGAGGAGGAGGAGGAGGAGAGGAAGAAGGTAGAGGAGGAGGAGGGGGAGGTAGAGGAGGAGAATGAAGAGGAGGAAGAAGAAGATCGTAGAGAAAGATGAGGATAAGGTAGAAGAGGAGTAGTAGGAGGAGAGGAAGGAGATAAAAGAGGAAGAAGAAGAAGAAGATGAAGAAGAAGTAGAAAAAGGAGGAAAAGTAGGATTAGGGAGACTTGGAGAAAAGGATTATAAGGGAAGAGTAATGATATATACTAATAATGGCAAGAATCGTAGATTACAAACAGAAGATTGAAATAGAGGAACAAGGTTGTCAAAAGGTAATCAATCATTATACCGACAACAATATCGTTAACAAAAATAATAGAGAAAAAGAGATAGAGAGAGAGAGAGAGAAAAAAAAAGAAATAGAATAGTAGAAGAGGAAGAAAAGGAAAAAGAAAAAAAATCAGCAAAAAGAAACAATACGAGAACCACGTCGAGAAAAATGGCGGGAAACGAGAACAAAGCGAGAGACAAGAGAATGAAGACGAGAGGGAAAACGGAGACGGGGAAGTAAACGCGCCTTGACATAAAAGAATTACTCTCCGCGCCTTGTCTCACTCACCTCGCCCGCTCTCATAAAAAAGATAAAGCAACAACAACAACAACAACAAAACATGAAAATAACAAACAACGGAAAAACCTGTTCATTCTCTCACCTCTTGATAGGATGAGGGACGAGGAGAGGGAGAGGAGGGGGGAGTGAGGGAGCGGGGATGGGAGGGGGAGGGAGGGGAGTGGTAGAGAGGGAAGGAAGTGAAGTCGAGAGGAAGAGAGGAAGAGAGTGAGATAGAGAGGAAAAGAGAAAGAGAGAGGGGGAGAGAGAGGGAGGGAGTTAGGGAGAGAGGGAGAAGGAAAAGTAAATAGAGTGAGGAAGAGGGAGAAGGAGAAGGAAAGAGAAAGATGGAGATGGAGAGAGAAAAAAAAACAGGATTAGGCTTCATGAATATCTATATAGCGTTCTCCTTGTTTGCCCTGTTAATCGGATTTCCTTTCCCCTCTTCCCGCCCTTCTTCCCTCCTTACCTCCCTTACCTCCTCCTCCCCCCTCCTCCTTCTTCCTTTTCCTCTTCCTTTTTTCTTCTTCCTCCCCTGCTTTCCGACTTTTTCCTCTCCCTCCCTCTCCCCTTCCTTCTTTTCCCATTCGAATTCTTCCACGCGCGCGCGCGTGTGTGTGTGTGTGTATTACACTAATCTTCTTTTATTATCCATTATCAGTTTGTCTATGTTATGGGGTGCTGTAAGAAGGGCGCGCGCGTACGGAAAGGTTCGAATGGGAAAAGAAGGAAGGGGAGAGGGAGGAAGAGGGAAAAAGGAGTCGGAAAGCAGGGGAGGAAGAAGAAAAAGGAAGAGGAAAAGGAGAAGGAGGAGGGGGGAGGAGGGAGGTAAGGGGATTCCACATTAGTTTAATTAATCATTAAGTTTGATGGTTCTTTCATTATCTTTTTTTTCTCTCTTTCTTTATTTTCTCAAAATAGAAAAAAAAGATGGTGGCCGACTAAATGAAATTAGGGACGGGAGAGGAAAGAGAGGGAGGGAGGGGAGGGGAGGGGAGGGGAGGGGAGGGGAGGGGAGAGGAGAGGAGAGGAGGAGGGAAGATAGACAGAGAGGGGAGAGCCGTCAAAAAGGCTATCGAATATTCGCATCAATTTTACCCCCCTCCCCCCCTTCTCAAAAAGATATCCTCCCATCTATATATTTAACTTTTTTTTAATATTCACATAATTGGATAGTGAACAAGAGATACCTGAAGTAATGCTACATATCAATTTCATTCGACACAATTGGACTTTCAATGAGATGGAAGTAATAGTTTATCGTAATTGAATGACGGTGTAGGGGTGGGAGTGGGTGGGGGGGTAAGGGGAAGGGGAAGGGAAGAGGAAAGGGGGTTAGGGAGGAGAGAAAAGCATTATATTTTTTTCCCGCTTGTCACTTCTGTTGCGCTCGTGTCCTCTGTTTGGCTTTTAGATATTTTGTTATATATCTATTTACATATGATTATTGTTAAGGGGAAGGAAAAATGAGCGAAATTAAAGGTATCTTAGATGTATGTTTAAGGTAACGTGGGCTCCCTGTTGACAAGTTGTGGCTGTGTTATTTTAAATGCAATATAAGTAGTTGTTTTGAGTTTATTGCTTATAGTTTAGGACACGCATTTACTCACACACACACACACACACACACACACACACACACACACACACACACACACACACACACACACACACACACACACACACACACACACACACACACACGGACACTGATAGTCGCAAACGGAGAAGGATAGAGAAAGAGAGGAAAGCCTGTTAAAAGAGAGAAAGAGAGGAAAGATAAAAAATTATGCTGCAGTTACCTCATGATGTTAACACATGCAAGCTGTATATTCTGATTCCATTGAGCTGTTTGGATGATTTAGAATAAAACTTTCGCACAATCTATACATTTATGCAGTGGACCTCTGCTCCCCTCCACCCCCACTCCACTCCCTTTGCCCCCCCCCCTCCGCGCAACTTTCCTCGAGATGAAAATTGCTGTTTTTGTTCTTGTTTTTTTCTTTATATTTTCCCTCTTTGTGCATTTTTTTCTTCGTCTATCCATCAGCGTCTTTTCTTTTGTTATGATTATTATTTTTAATTTATCGCTCTGTCTCCTCTTTTTGCGGTTATTTTTTCCGTTTTTTACCGTCCTTTTGTTTCTTTTTCATTTTTTTTTATTTGATAGTCTCAGTCCCTCTCCCTCTCCCTCTCCCTCTCCCTCTCCATATTTCCCTTCCTTCCTTACATCAGTCGTCCATTATACGAAAAAAGAAGACCTTGGTTTACGGAAGTCTATATGCTCTCCCTGGATTTAAGTAAATACGGAACTCGTAAATTAGTATAGTTTATGCATGTTTGTGTGCGTGTGCGTGTGCGTAGTATGTGTGTGTTTTGTGTGTGCATGGGTGTGCGTGCATGTCGATTTGTGTGTCTGTGTATAAAGATGAATGTAAGAGTTTGATATATGTGTCTATGTAAGTGGTTATAGATATATGCCAGTGTGAATGAACGAGAAAACGTATGTACAATAAGTATGAATGTGCATACATCAAAGGCCCTTGGCATACACATATGTATGCTTCTGTGTGTACGTTTATGATTCTTCTGTATCGTATTTTTTTTATTTTTTTTTATTTTTTTTTTACTAGACCACGCATGCATTCCGTGACCTCCCCCCCCCCCCGTTTCCAAACCTTATTGTCGGGTCGGAAAGTTGTCATCACGATTATGGGGTTAACCGCTTTGTTAAGCTATGTTTCTGTCACGCACGTTGGCATTACATAGGCCTATTCTAGAAGTCAACGCTGTATACGTGATCTATAAACGCACTCACGCACAGATACTCAAGTACAGACTTTGTTTTCTTCCTTATATGTGCTTTGTCTATTCTCTCTCTTTCTCTCTCTTTCGCTCTTTTTTTTATCTGTATCTGTCTGTCTGTATCTTTCCCCCCCCTCTCTCTCCCTCTCTCTCCCTCCCTCCCCCCCCTCCCTCTCCCTCTCTCTCTCTCTGTCTCTCTCTCGCGCGCGCCCCTTTCATCACAATCAGTCAGTTAGGTAGTCAACCTAACTCACTTGTCATATATTGGCCGACCCGATCACTCACTCGTTAACTCTACTCACACGCCAGCTACGCATTCATTCATTAACTAATCCATCCATTTACTCACCACACAAACCGCTGGTGGCCAATGTGTGCGGAAGTGAGTGGGATGGACGCTAGCAAAGGGGGAAGAATGGGAAGATTGGATAAGAAGGAAGTACAGGAGAGAAATAGGAAGAAATGGAGGACGAATAGGGAGTAGAGAAGAGAGAAGGACTGAATTATAAAACGAAAAGGAAGACGAGATGGAGATGAGAACGGTAACGGAAAAGGAGGAGAAAAATCAAAAGGAAGGGAAGGATTAGAGCTAAAAAAAACAATAAATAAATAAAAAAACGCTACCAACAACAGATAACCAATCAGAATAAGAATGAAAAAGAAAAAATAGAAAAAAGGGGATAAAAACTATAGAAGGGTGGGAAAGGACAGAATAACAACAACAAAAAATAGGAAGAAGAAACAAAACAAAACAATAAAAAAGGGAATAAAACATAACCATAAACAAAACAAAGGAAATGGAGGAGAAAACACCATAGCTCCTTCCCTCCCTTCTCCCCCTCCTTCTCTCTCTCCTTCAATCATCCACTTGTTTATCTTTCTCACTATCATCTAATTCCACAGAGTGCCACAATATTTCTCACCTCCTCCTCGCCCCTCCTTCCTCCCTCAACCCTCAATTAAGTTGCGTTTCTCTTGTTATACAAAAGCGGATCAGCTGATTGCCTGCGCCTCCGGGTTATTTGTCCTCCATCTTGCTTGGGCCTTAGAATAATATTGGAAAACGTATGCATAAACACGCGTAGACGTACATGTGAATGCACTCACAAGCACACACACACATACACACACAAGCATACGCACACGCATACGCACACGAACACGCACACGGGCATGCACATGCACACGTACATGCACACGCACACGCACACGCACACGCACCCGCACACACATGCACATGCCTGTCACTTCTTCCTGGCTTCGTTTCTCTTTTATTCTTCTTTCCCCTTATCTTGTCTCCTTCCTTTCTTCCATATTCTCTTTTCCTCGTCTTCTCTTCCCCCTCCCTTTCTCTTCCTTTTCTTCTTCCTTTTTTTCAATTTTCCCTTCTCCCATCTCCCCTTCTTCCTTTTTTCCCTTTTCTCATCCTTAGCTTCTCCATTACCTCCTTCTTTCCATCCTTCCTTCCTTCCTTCCCTTTCCTCCCTATTTCCCACGCTTTCCTTTCTTACACTTTCCCTTTCTTACATTTTCCCCTTTTCCCCTCTTTCTACCCTTATCCCCCACTTTCCTTTCTCATACTTTCCCCTTTTCCCCTCTTTCTACCCTTACCCCCCACTTTCCTTTCTCATACTTTCCCCTTTTCCCCTATTCTTTTCCCCTTTCTCTTCTCCCCTCCATCACCTCCTCAGCCAACTTCGCCAAGTGGAATTGTCTAGTTTGGGGCGTATTATCCGCGGCGCTCTGGCCCCAAGCGACAGGGGGGGGGGGGTCGTCTCGGCTGCTTAGCGGGAAAGGGGGGAGGGGGAGTTACTTGTTTGTTTGTGTGTTTGATTAAGTGTACACACACAAAAAAGAAAAAAATGAAAAAGAAAGAAGAGAGAAAGAAGAAGAAGAGAGAGAAAAATAGATAGATAGATAGATAGATAGATAGATAGATAGATAGATAGATAGATAGATAGATAGATAGATAGAGAGAGAGAGAGAGAGAGAGAGAGAGAGAAAGAGAAAGAGAAAGAGAGAAACAAAAATTAATTTGTTTGTTGAATTTTTCACATACTCATCCACAGAGTTGTTCATTGAATTGTTTATCGATTTCTTCGGATCGATGTTCATTATCTTAAATGTTTATTTACTGAGACTAAATATACGTGTAGCTGTGTCTGTCTGTCTGTCTCTGCCTCTAGTTTTATCCATCTCTCTCTCTTCATCATTTCCATTCTTTTGATCTGCATTTCTCCATTTCTCTCTTTCTCCTCTTATTGAACGAACTTTGTAGTATTCCCTTTCATATTTTTGTTTCAACTTCCAATCAAGTGTTTGTTGGAATACAACCAATTCAAGAACTTCATTTTTATTCGATTTTGAACCAATTTGTTTTTGAAAGGTTTATTTATCGAATTTTATCTTTCAGGTACGTGTGATTCCTTCCGTGGTGATTGTTGGTGAGTACCACGACTGCAGTTGTGGTTGGTGCACGTACACACGTAAGCGTATATATATATGCATGTAGGTACAAAAATTGCTTATTTACATATGTATCTATTGTGCATGTATATCGTATACAATATAGTACAAATTCACTTATTCACTTCTTTACTTTATTACACATTCATTAGTTAATCATTCATCTAATTAATTTATTCATTTATCAATCAATCAGTTAATTAATTCACTCATTCACTTACTCACTTACTCACTCATTCACTTACTCACTCACTCACTGAAACACACACGCACGCACATTCATCACACAATTGTCAGTAGCAAAAAATGAGTATTGTGTTTTGACAGAAAATATTGATTTGGTGATAGCGATAATGGCGACATAAAATAAGATAAGATAACTTGATGAGAATCGTAAACAAGAGGGGATGGGGGGTGGGGTGTTAGGGAGGGGCAATTAGGACTATTCGAAGCTCCAGATTGCTTTGGGGATATTAATAAGATGATGGCATAGTCGATAACCACATCATAAATAATTTGGTTGGTTGTTATTCACCTTTTCCCCCCTCTTCTTCTTCTTCTTTTTCTTTCTCTTCACTACCCTATCACCGACTAGCCTCTGTTCCCTCCTTCCTCCTTCTCTTCTCTTCTTCCCTCCCCTCCATCCCTCCTTCCTCTCTTATCTCTCTTCCCTCCCCTCCTC
>BOPN01000477.1:50000-52500 GCA_017312705.2 Penaeus japonicus
CTTTATTAGCTTCATTCAGAATTTTCTGCTTTGAACTTTCAAACCAAACGCCATTGCTGCTTTCTGTACTCTGTATAGAAGGTTATCTAAAGTTTTCAAGAACAGTAAAGCCTGTTGGATTCATGTGCTTATTTCCCCCTTTGCCTTTTGAGACTTGCATTATTTTCTTTTAGATGTCAACATATTTCAATTTAGAGATGCTTTATTTGTATAGCCCTTCTATCTACAGTGGTTATATTTGTACCTTCACGATGTTATTCAGTGTTAACAAGTCCTTTTTATATAGAAGGAGTTATTGCTATATCTTCAAATATCCCTCCGCCATCTCATTTTCCTATAGTACGAATACGTAGTTACGAAATTGGATCTCTCCATTTTACCTCACGCAAATAGTGACAATTTTTGTTAATACAACTTCAGCAATTTCAAGAAATCAGTTACGTTTATCTTAATAGTGGTGGGAACAATAAGGGAGGAGGGGGTGGGGTGGAGGGACGAGCTGAGATTGTTTGTTTGGAGGGGAAGGGTGAGGGGTGTGGTAGGGGGAGGGGGTGGCCACTCAGAGAGCGACGGGGTTATATTTTGAGTCAAGATTTATGGTCGATAGATTTTTTTTTTTTGTTCAATATATACTCATTTTATAATGTAAATCACTCGTCAATATATATTTTTTTCACTACTTTCGTTCAGAATTCTGGAGATCGAAGGAGTTATACTTTGTAGCCAAGATTTATGGTCGATAGATTAGAAGCCGAACGTTGAAGTAAATTTCCAGAAGGGACTGAGGGAGTAAAGAATAAAAACAAGTAAAACAACGAAATAAAACAATGAAAGCAAGCAAAGAGAGGTGGACCTGAATAGATAGAGAGACAGAAAGACAAAATGTGAAAGAGAGTTAGATAAGTCAGTTAAGAGACAAAGGGAGAGAAAAAGGGAGTTAGGTGAGGAATCGGAAAGACAAGAGGAAAATGGAGACAAGTAAATAATTAGTGAAAGAATTAGAAAGACGGATAGAAAACTGTTTTTTTTTATTATTATCAACATCTAATGTATTCTGTTGTCTTAATCATCCACGTGACATTAATCGAGGCTCTGTACATCCTCTTGGGTTTAGTGCGTTAAAGAGACATGGTTTTAAGAGTATTCTGGCATTCAACAGTATTGATAAAAAAATCTATATCACGAGAGTTTACTATTGTGACATAAAACCTTGGAGAGAATGCATTATTAATGTTTGGATCCAGATGTAACATGTGCTTGAGCCTTTGATAGTGATCGTGATAGATACTGCTACTGCTACCACAATTACTATTTCTACCACAATTACTACTGCTACTGCTGCTACTTCTATTATTACTATTATTACTACTACTACTTCTACTACTCCTACTCTTACTCTTATTATCACTACTTTTAATATTCTTACTCTTGCGAGTACTGCTGCTACCATTTCTGCGACTACTACTACTCCTACAATCGCTATTGCTATTACTACTAATATCTATTAAGGTATAATGCTTCCAATTTTTCTCTTACAGCTATTGATTCGCTACCATGTACTACTGCTACTACAACTACTACCATAGACAATGATAACATCGCTATTATGCAAATGCTATTACTACAAGTAAATTATAAAATAGGCCATTGTCACAGTACCAGAGTTTATTTTCTTTTTTTCTTTTCTTTTTTTTTCTTTTTTATACCCCCGGTCTTTTCTCCTCATTCAATTGACATAACCCCCCTCCTGCCCATCTACCCCCCTCCTCCCTCCCTTCTCCCAGTCTCGATCGGGTTACTGTCTCAATACGCAACCGCCCACAGAAGCCTCTCTCCCTCCGACGACCACCCACCCACCCAACTGGCCACCCATCTCTTCCTTTCTACCCTCCTTCCTTCGCTCCATTTCCCTCCCTCACTCCCTCCTTCCACCTTCCTTTCCACTCTTCCTCCCTCCTTCCCTTAAGATCTTTCTCTTCCGCTCCACCACTTCCTTTCCTCCATCTCTCCCTCTCTTCTTCCCTCCCTCCCTCCCTCCCTCCCTATCTCCCTTCCTCCCCAACCACTACCGCCTCTTGCCTACCCTCCCACCCATCTCCCTCCCTCTTTTCCTTCCCTTCCTCCTCCATCTCTCCACCTCTGCCTCGATCCCTCCCCCCTCTCCTTCTCTCCTTCCTTCCCACTCACCCACGCCCCTTCCCCTACCGCCCGCATCTGGATAGACAAAGACAGATTATCCTCTTGAAGAAATGGGGAAAAATCGTGGCTTCTTTCTTTACCCTCCCCCCTCCCATCTTCCCCTCCCTGGTCCCTCTTCCTCCACTACCCCCTCCTTTCTCCCTCTTACTCCCCTTCCCTCCTTCCTCTACCTTCCCTTCCCCTCTCACTTCTCCCTCTTCCTCCCCTTCCCTTCTCACCTCTCCCTCTTCCTCCCCTTCTCCTCTCACTTCTACCATTTCCTTCCCTTCTCCCCCTCCCTCTTCCTTCTTCCTCCCCTCCC
>BOPN01000477.1:72500-85000 GCA_017312705.2 Penaeus japonicus
TTTACATAGAGAGAGAGAGAGAGAGAGAGAGAGAGAGAGAGAGAGAGAGAGAGAGAGAGAGAGAGAGAGAGAGAGGTGTAGATAAATGATAAGAATGAGTAGTCAATAGAATAAAGAGGAAGGAAAGCAAGTGGAGAGTTGGTACAGGAACATAGACAGGGAGAAGGAGAGACAAAGAGAGTGGGAAGGAGGGAGAGACAGAGAAAGTGGGAGGAAGAGAGAGAAAGAGTGAAAGCGAAAGCGTGCGAACGAGAAAGGGAGACAGGATAAAGAAAGACAAAGGTAATTATCTTTAACAATAGCGACGACAATAAAAGAAAATAAAAGAAAAAATATGCATATCCTCTAAGAAATATTGACACTGAATACGTGCAGAATAAAACACACTGCAGAAAACAAAGAAATAAATAAAGAAAAAAATATATAAAAAGAGATAATGAGGTCGTCATTGGAGGAGAAGAAGAAACAAAAGATGCAAGACCTAGTCCAGCTTCCAGGGATGCTAATGAGAAAAGAAGAGAGTCGAGATGCGTCTTTACGAATAATAAGATGTTAAGACAGATGTTTGAAGGAAAGAAAGAAGAAATAGCACTAAAAGAAGAAATAAGGGGAAAGGTATTTGTGACAGAAACGAGTAGAAATTAGAATAAGGAAGACAGTGAAGGAAAAGAAATAATGCATGCTAACTAGAGAAATAGAAAAAAACTAGAAATAGAAACTCAAGATGCATCCACACAATTCTGTACATAAGTAAAAAAAGTAAAAAAAAAAAAGGAAATTGTGATGGAAATGGGAACAGACTTAGAAAAAAACGCAAAAAATATATGAATACTAATGAGAAGAGAGTCAAGATACATCTCTACGAAACTCTACTCAAAGGCACGTCTCTCTCTCTATCCTTTTCCTCTCTCCCCCTCTCCCTTTCTTTCTCCTTCCCTCTCCCACCCTTTCTCTTTCTCTCTCTCTCTCTATCTATTTATCTATCTATCTATCTCTATCTTTTCCCCTCTCCCTTTCTTTCATCTTCTCTCTCTCTCTCTCTCTCTCTCTCTCTCTCTCTCTCTCTCTCTCTCTCTCTCTCTCTCTCTCTCTCTCTCTCTCTCTCTCTCTCTTTCTCTCTCTCTCTCTATCCCTCTCTATCTTTTTCACTTCTCCCCCTCTCCCTTTCTTTCACCTTCCTTCCCCCCACCCTTTCTCTCTCTATCTATCTATCTATCTTTTTCCCCTCTCCCTTTCTTTCTCCTTCCCTCCCCCCACCATTTCTCTCTCTCTCTCTATCCCTCTCTATCTTTTTTCCCTCTCTCTCTCTCTATCTTTTTCCCCTCTCCCCCTCTCCCTTTCTTTCACCTTCTTTCCCCCACCCTTTCTCTCTCTCTCTCTCTTTCTATCGCTCTCTATCATTTTCCCTCTTCCTCTCTCTCTCCTTTCTTTCTCTCATTCTTTCTCTCTCGCCCTGGCTCTCTCTCTCTCTCTCTCCCGTCCCGCCCTCTCTCTTTAGTATAAAAGATTGAATAAAGAAAAGATACAAAATACGAATAGATAAGAACGAAATCGAAATAAAGAATAACCTAAAGGATAAAGAAAAAATCACAACAATCGGAAAGAAATAAAAAAAGGCAAGTAATAAGAACAAAATAAAACATATAAACGCCGACAAACTAAGACATAAAAAGGGTGAAAGAAAGACAAGATAAACGGGGTTTCTGAGACTCTTGCAATCCGTGACAGTCAACGTAACATGACAGTTTGCTGGTTCGTTATTTCGTTGTTTGTTAAGCCATTGCAACATCGGGGAAGACGTGGAGGAGGAGGTGGAGGTGGAGGTGGAGGTGGAGGTGGAGGTGGAGGTGGAGGTGGAGGTGGAGGTGGAGGTGGAGGTGGAGGTGGAGGTGGAGGTGGAGGTGGAGGTGGAGGTGGAGGTGGAGGTGGAGGTGGAGGCGGAGGTGGAGGTGGAGGTGGAGGTGGAGGTGGAGGTGGAGGAGAATAAGAAGAAGAGGAAGAAAGAGAAGAAGATGGAGGAGAATAAGAATTAGAAGAAGAAGAAGAAGAATGAGAAAAAGAAATAGAAAGAAAAGTATAATGTAAAAAATACGAAAAAAAGAAAAATACGTTTTGATGATAATCGGACACCGACTAAGTAGAAGGGAAAGAAAAATGAACTTGCGACGGACAGAAAGAAAACAAAAAGAAAAAGAAAAAGAAGAAGAAGAAAAAAAAATGTCGGGAACGAACCAAGTCATAAAAGAGAGAATTTGTAAACAAGAAAGAAAGAAAGAAAGAAAGAAAGAAAGAAAAAATAGCACATAAACAAAAATATGTTGAGGCTTCGAGCAAGTAACGCAACAGACACAACACAGCACTAGAAGGAGACACAGAAGGGGGAGGGAAAACACGCACTCCATCATTGCCGTAGCGGCGCTCCGGTGGGAAGGGAATAAAGAGGGGCGAGGGAAATGGGAAGGGAGGAGGAAAAGGGGAAAGGGGGGGAGTGAAATAAAGAGAGAGAGGGGAAGGAAAGAGGAAAAGGGGAAATGGGGGAGGAAATAAAGAGGGGGGAGGGGAAAGGGTGGAGGAAATAAAGAGGGGGGAGCAGAAGGGAGGAGAAAAAGGGGAGGGGATGGAAGAGGGGAGAAAAAAGGGGGAAAGGGAGATGAGAGAATGGAGAGAGGAAGGAAGTAAGGAGGAAAACGAATGGATAAGGGACAGGGGAAGGGGGCGTGATGGGGAAGGGGAAATGAAAGAGGAAGGGAGAGGGGAAAAGGATTAAGGGAAGAGAGGGAGGAGAGATCATGAAAAAGAGGGAAGTAGCAGGATAAGAGGGAAAGAGAGACGGAGGGAGGGAAAGGGGCTCGGTAGGTGAAAAAAATAGTATGATAAAGAGGGAGAGAAGGAGAAAGTCTGGCGGAAGGGAAGGAGAGGGAAGAGCGAGAGAAGAGCTATGAAGGGCTATCAGATGGGGGAAGGACTCCTCTGGATCATCCTGAATATTTAATCGGTCAATCTAGGCTCCTCCATTCCTCCTGCTCCTCCCCCCCCCCCACCTCCTCTCTTCTTCCATCCTTCCCACTTCTCCTTTCCTCTTCGTCCTCGTCCTCCCCCCCACCTCCTCTCTTCCCTCCTTCCCACTTCTCCTTTCCTCTTCGTCCTCGTCCTCCCCCCCACCTCCTCTCTTCCCTCCTTCCCACTTCTCCTTTCCTCCTCGTCTTCGTCCTCCCCCCCACCTCCTCTCTTCCCTCCTTCCCACTTCTCCTTTCCTCTTCGTCCTCGTCCTCCCCCCCACCTCCTCTCTTCCCTCCTTCCCACTTCTCCTTTCCTCCTCGTCTTCGTCCTCCCCCCCCCTCCCTCTCTTCCCTCCTTCCCACTTCTCCTTTCCTCCTCGTCTTCGTCCTCCCCCCCACCCCCTCCCTCTCTTCCCTCCTTCCCCTTCTCCCTTTCCTCCTCGTCATCCGTCCTCCCCCCACCTCCTCTCTTCCCTCCTTCCCACTTCTCCTTTCCTCTTCGTCCTCGTCCTCCCCCGTGCCCTTAACCCCCCCCCCCCTCGTCTTCTTCGTCTTTCCTTCCCCTTCCTCCTTCCCTTCTCCTCCTCCTCCTTTCCCTTTCTCCTTCCCTCCTCCTCTCCCTTTCCTGTTTCAACCCTTCCCCCTCCTCCTGCTCCCCTCCTCGTCCTCCCCCCTTTCACTTTCCCCCTTCCTTCCTTCTCCTCTCCCTTTTCCCTTTTGTCTCCTCCTGCTCCTCCTTTTCCCTTTCTCTCCATCTCCTCCTGCTTCTTCCCCGCTTCCCCCCCCTTCCACCCCACCCCCTATCGTGGATGTTGGGATTGTGTCTCCTGCTAAAGCGCGCGTCTCCCCAAGTCAGAGGAGAAAAGTGAATAGAGATAATGAATAAACGAGTGGAAAGTGAAAACTAAAATAGGAGGCTGTGATAACTGAAAGGAAAGAAGAAGAATTGGAAGGAGAAATAAAAAGGGAAAGGAAGAGTGAATAGAGGGAAAGGGAAGAAGGGAGAAGAAACGACGGTAGAAGGAGAAGGAAAAAGAGGAATAAGAAGGAAGAGTGGAGAAGAACCGACAGAAAATGGGGAATAAAGAATGATAAGAAAAGAAAGAAAAGAGAGAACGGAAGAAAGGGGGAGAAAAGATGGAGAAAATAGGAAGTAGAGAAGATAGAAGAGGAAGAGGTAGAGGAGGAGAAATAAGAATAAGTAGAAGAAGACGAAATAAGAAAAAAGTAAGTAGAAGAAAAAGGAGAGGGATAAGAAGTAAAAGAAGAAGAACCGCAACAACAAAAAGAAACAAAAAGAAAAGAAAAATAAGAGGAAGTGAAAGTGAAAATCGAGGAGGATATGGAGACAGAAGAAGAAGAAAAGGAGGTAGAGGTGAAGGAAAATAAAAAAACAATAAGAAGAGAAAGAAGAGGAGCTGAAAGTGAAGATGGAGGAAGAAGAGGACGAAGAGCGTGGGAGTCAATAACAGTGGCAGAGGGAGATAGAAAGGCGGAGGGTGGGGAGGAGAAGGAGAAGGGGGGGGAGGAGAAGGAGAAGGGGGGGGGGGGAGAAGGGGGGTGCGGAGGTCATCGGTAAAGATTAGTTCTTTTGCATTCGCTGCGTCCGGATGCATTTAACGCGCCATTACTCACGCGGACAGCCGTTTAAGAGCTGATAGAGGCGGAGGAGGAGGAGGAGGCGGAGGACAGCTGGAGATATTGGGGTGGAAGGAGGGAGTAGGTGAGAGAGAGAGAGAGAGAGAGAGAGAGAGAGAGAGAGAGAGAGAGAGAGAGAGAGAGAAAGGGAGAAGAGAGAGAAAAAGAGAAAGAGAGAGAGAGAGAGATAGAGAGGGAAAGAGAGAGAGAAAGAGAGAGATAATGAATAGTTTCACCCATCATATTTTATAGTATAGGTATACAATAAGTAGAATAACACAGTATAAGAAACTAAGGAGGAACAAAAAGTGAGTGAACCTTATTTTCCTTATTTTCCTAGAGCATTGCGAACAACAGTGCCAGTAACAAATCTACAAGAACGCTAACAATAATTGCAATAACGGTAATGCAAATACTCAAAGAATCGGGCTGGTCGAAGCGCCGAGTCACCGAGATTTCCCGTCCACGACCCCCCACGCTTTTATGAGCAAAGTTGCAAAGTTGGAAATGCAATCAAGTCCCGTTACGTTTATATTTTATTGTTTTTTTATTTTTTGCTGCGCGTCTCCGATATCAGAATTATTGCGTTCGCTTTCCAACAGGGCCCTCCGATAAAGGACAAGGGAGTTACTTTAAGAACTTTTGCTTCGGAAGTGAATTTTAAAGAAGGGAGATTTGATTTTTCCCGCCATATTTTGTTCCGGAGGGAAACGGATTGGTGGGTCGAGCGCCATCTTTGATTTCGTTGCTGGTAATTCTTGGTGTTTTTAACTTTTTTCTTTTTTTCTTTTATTCCGTCAGTGCTAGTATTTTTATTGTTATTGTTATTATTATGATTATTATCATTGCTGACGATACTGTAGTTGTTATCGTCATTACCATTATCATCTTATATGTCATGTATTATTACTATTATCATTGTTGTCATTAGTATCGTAAAGATGATGATGAAGATGGTGAAGATGAGGAAGAGGAGGATGATAGTGATAGTGATAGTTATGATAATGATAGTAATGATAATAATGATAATGATAATAATGATAAATATAGTCATAATCATGATGATAATAATAACAATAATAATGATCATAGTGATGATGATCGTGATAATGATGATTATAATAATAATAATGATAATGATGATAATGATAATCATGATGATAGTAATATAAATAATGATGATAATGATAATGATAATCATGATAATAGTAATATAAATAATGATGATAATGATAATGATATAACAATAATCATAATGATAATAACAATAATGATGATGATTATGATAAAAGTAATAATTATAATGATAATTATAATAGTAATGATAAAGATAGTGACGATAATGATAATAGTAATAATGAAAGTAATGATGATAATGATTACTATCACTTACACTTTTATCCTCGCCATATTCATTATCGCCACCACAATTTCATCCCCCCTTCCTGCGTCTGCCAAGCACTTTGCTGTTTGTTGTTTAAGCCATCCCTCACAATACAACAGGGCTTGAAGGCAAAACAGATCGAGCCACGAGATGGTCACGCTTGCATCTCTCACTCGACCACATTCGCTTTGTTCTCTGGCAGAAGCAGCATCCCTCAGCATCTATTTCTCGGTCACTCTTGCCTTGTTCTCTGGCATCCTTTCAGCATCTCTTTCTCGGTCACATTTGCCTTGTTATCTGGCAGAAGTAACATCCCGTCAGCAACGTTTTCTCGGTCACATTTGCCTTGTTATCTGGCAGAAGTAACATCCCGTCAGCAACGTTTTCTCGGTCACTTTTGCCTTGTTCTCTGGCAGTAGCAGAAATATCCCGTCAGCAACGTTTTCTCGGTCACTTTTGCCTTGCTCCGTGGCAGCAGCAGCATCCCTTCAGCATCTCTCTCGTGTGCGCCAGGCTTTTCTCAGTGCCTCGTGTACGAGCGGTCTTTTGTTTTTTAATTTAATTTTAGGAGGAGTAAGAGGTGGAAGAGGAGGGGGAAGACAGGGAGGGGAAGGAGAGGAGAGATGCGGAGGAGGAGGAGGACGATTTAGTATAAAAAGAATATCATGTGAAAGGAGGAAGAATAAGAATGAGAATAAGAAAATAGAAAAGAAGAAAATGAGGAAAGGAGGAGGAGGTGTGACGAAACAGTTGGCTTGAGGGTGAGGGCGGTCAGCGTGTGTCTTTATTTATGTATGTGTATATGTTTGTGTATGTGTGTGTGCGTGTGTGTGTGTGTGTGTGTGTGTGTGTGTGTGTGTATGTATACACATGCTAGTGTGAGTGTGAGTGTGTGTGTGTGTGTGTGTGTGTGTGTGTGTTTCTGTGTGTGTGTGCTTGCATGCATGTACTGTACGAATATATGACCAGGTCGTGTATGTCATATATCTTTCGTCTATAATGCAGACATGTGCAAGTTCATGCTTGCGTCAGCATGATTTCCGTTATTGCAACCACCACCAATATATGTTTCGAAACAACCGATGCTTTAGATACACGCAATGAAGGTATTACAAATAATGACACATTCGGCGAAACACACTTTCAGCAAAATATGTTGCAGAGTCACCAAGCAATATTGCAACCCATCACCCATTAGTGTGAGGACGTTGTATTGTGTAAGTTCTTCATCCGCAAGCCATGCTGGCTTATCCGCCGACAAAGAAAATCAATGAATGAAGAAAATAAAAGATAATTGCTTGCTTGATTATCCTGTGTATAATTGGTAACGCACTTTAGTGATTCTTAGCTGCGGGGAATTGGCTCCTATCACGCACATGCTCCCTGATAGTTTCGTGAGGCTTATGCATATGTTAGGGAGAGAGAGAGAGAGGGAGGGAGGGAGGGAGAGAGAGAGAGAGGGAGAGAGAGAGAGAGAGAGAGAGAGAGAGAGAGAGAGAGAGAGAGAGAGAGAGAGAGAGAGAGAGAGAGAGAGAAAGAGAGAGCGAGAGAGCGAGAGCGAGAGATGGTGATTATTAAGATGAAAAGAAACAGAGTGAAAGAAAGAGAGATAGACAGAAAAGACACAAAAATGAGGAGAAAAAAATACGCAATAAATGTATAACCTGTATAACCTCCCTGTGGTAACGATGTGTAGAAAAGGCTAATTAAACTAATAAATAAGAGCAAAACAAAATGAAAAAAACGAAAAAGAAGAAACAAACACAAACAAAAATATAACGAGAGGAAACGTCATGAGAGGAAGCAAAACCAAACCATACCGCAACAAACATGTCAAAAAAAAAAAAAAAGAAAAAAAACACGAAAACAAACAAAAACAATAAAACGTGCAACAACAACAAAAGAACTTCGACCCCCCCCCCCAACAAATCAACGGGAACCTCGATATTACGTCGCTAATGAGGTCCCTCCTGCGTCCCGCGGTGCCATACAAGAGGATATTGTTATTAGTCACTAAGCAAGGTATAGAGATTGGCTTTCGGGGTGGGCGTGGGCGTGGCTGGACCTCTCCGAATGGCGCTGGGAATTCTGGCTGATGGTTATGGAAAGGGAGATGAGGAGGAAGACGAGAGAAAAGATGGAAAGAGAAAAGATGAAACGCGTTATGATTTAAGTTGATGTTCGTGTTGTTATTTTAGTTCCTTTGCAGGTTAGTCATATTCACAAGAAAGAGGAGACACAGAGGAAACGAAGGAGGGGGGGAGAGAGAAAAGGAAGCAGAGAGGGGGACAGGGAGACAGGGAAAAGAAGAAAAGGAGGAGAGAAGAAAAAGAGGAAAGAAGGAGGTGGTGCTTTAATGGCCTGGCGAGAAGTGTGGCGAAACAGTTGGCTTGAGTTTTAGGGCGCGGGCGGTCAGCGTGTGTTGGAATTCTTGCTGCTGGCTATGGAACGGAGATGTTTGAGATGGGCGTCGTCTTTTGATTATGTATATATGTATATATATATGTATAGATAGATAGATATAGACTTGTTTATGTATATATATATATATATATATATATATATAGATAGATAGATAGATAGATAGATAGATACACACACACATATATATATATATGTATATATATATATATATATATATATATATATATATATATATATATATATATATATATATATATATATATATATATATATATATATATATATATATATACATATATATACGTATGTATATATATATATATATATATATATATATATATATATATATATATATATATATATATATATATATATATATATATATATATATATATACTGTATATATTATGGATAAGATTGGTTACTGGTAGGCCTTTATTTCCGTCTTTGTTATCCTTGATTTATTGTTAGTTGACTTTACTATTGGCTTTCGTTTTTTGTCATACAAAAAATGATTATCCTTTGTCCCTATCATATTGTTTGTATTAATACAGCCAAAAGGGAATGAATAATGGTATTCTCTTGTTTACTCAAGGCTCTCTTCCGTTTCTCCTTAATTCGTTAATTATCGCCTTTTCCGCTTGGTAGGATTAGAGGCTTCAAGTTTGGTTTGATTATATCTTATATATTATTATTATTTTTTTTTTTTTTTCCTGCAAGTGTTGTGTATGTATATTATCTGATGTCTAAGACTTCTGTTAAACATATTTGATGGGATTCTTTTGTCTGTTTGTCTTTGTCTTCTCCTTTTCCTAGAAGCAATAATTGTCGACTTTACTGCCTAGGCCTACAGAACATAGGCTAGACTTATGAAGAAGGATGATCTCTGCAACACGAACGTCATCTTAAATCTAAACCTCAACACTGAATCAATACCAAATTTTGCTCTTGGTTATATAGAACCAAAAATGAAAAGCCAGTGATACCTGCACATCTCTAACATTTTTTACTAGAGCAATTTCGCCGGAATAACGTAGGCGCGGAGTACAGATTCTCTGCACGTTTCTATTAATGCGAGTTAGAAGTTATTGGGTAATATGAAACAGAAATGCTGTGGGAGGGAGAGAGGGAGATAAGGAGGGACGGAAACAGAGAGACAATTAGAAATGGAAACAATTGAACGGGGAGACAAGGAAACAGACTGATAGGGTGGCAGGGAAATAGAGAGACAATGAGACAGAGAGACAGAGGAACAGGGAGACAGGGAAGGAGAGAGAATAGAGATCGAGAAAGAAATTCCACAAGGCAAAAAAAGAGAAAAAGAAGAAGTAAAAGCCGGGATATTTACTGCCTCTGTGCAGTAGAGAATCATGCAAGGATAGAAGAATTGCACGCGCTGTCTTATTGCAAAAGGCGGTCTACGTGTCAGTACTGTGGATGCAATAAGGGGGGATGGGGATGTTGGTGGGGGTGCAAAGGAAAGAGAGAGAGAGAGAGAGAGAGAGAGAGAGAGAGAGAGAGAGAGAGAGAGAGAGAGACAGAAGAGAGAGAGAGAGAGAGAGAGAGAGAGAGAGAGAGAGAGAGAGAGAGAGGGAGTGAGAAAGAGAGAGAGAGAGAGAGAGAGAGAGAGAGAGGGAGAGAAAGAGAGAGAGAGAGAGAGAGAGAGAGAGAGAGAGAGAGAGAGATGGCGATAGAGAGCAAGAAAAGCCTTGGATGAGGTGAAAGGGGGTATTAAAAATGGGGGAGTGGGATGGGAAGAGGGGAAGGGGGCGAAGGTGAGGTGGTTAGGGTAAATATAAAATAGTAGGGGCTAGTGGTGTAGGAGGAAGGGGTTGACCGGACTTCTCCAAGAGTGAAAGATCGAGGGCGTAGGATGTGTAACCGGAGCTTCTGTTCGGCATTGCACGGATCGCGCGCTCTCTCTCTCTTTTCTCCCTCTTTCCCTCCCTCCCTACCTCCCCCTTCCCACCCTCCCTCCCCTTATCCTCATTGTCTACCTCCTTTCTCTCCTTCTCCCTCTCCTTCTCTCTCCTTTTCCTCCTCTCCCTCTCCTTCTCTCTTCCTCCCTCTCCCTCTCTCCGCGCCTCGAGGCTCGGAAGCGAAGAAGTGGATAGAACCCCCTTACCTCTCCCCCTCCCCCTCCCCCCCCCAAAAAAAAAAATCTAGGATATTTTTGCATCCTTCGTAGAGGTGGGTGTCATATATTTCTTCTCTTTTTTTTTGAAGTGTATATGCGGAAGGATGTTTTTTTCTTCATTTTTTTTTCTCTTCTCTTCTCTTTTCTCTTATTTTTTTCTTTTTTTTTCCTGTCAGTGGTACAGCGAAATATATTTTCTTTATCTTGCCATGCATAAAGCTTTGCCTGTAAAATGTCGCAGTGAAAGATTTAGCCTAGGGTGAAGAGAGAGAGAGAGAGAGAGAGAGAGAGAGAGAGAGAGAGAGAGAGAGAGAGAGAGAGAGAGAGAGAGAGAGAGAGAGAGAGAGAGCGAGAGAGCGAGGGAGAGCGAGAGAGAGAGAGAGAGAGAGAAAGAGAGGGATAGAGGGATAGATAGATAGATAGATAGATAGATAGATAGATAGATAGATAGAGAGATAGAGATAGAGAGCAGTAGTAAAGGTCGCTGAATTAATCCCAAGGAAGATATTGTTTCTACGACATCCATATCTAGCTTCTAGCTCCTTCCCTGACATGCGCTGCAACTTGCTCTCTCTCTATTATTTCTCTCTCTCTCTCACTCACTCTCTCTCACACACACACACATACGCATATATATATATATATATATATATATATATATATACACATATATACTTTATCAGGAAAAGCAACACCAGCGCAGCTACGAACATCATCTTTATTTCTCAAACGTTTCGAAGTTTATGAACTTTATATATATATATATATATATATATACACACACACACACACACACACACACACACACATATATATATATATATATATGTGTGTGTGTGTGTGTGTGTGTGTGTGTGTGTGTGTATGTGTGTGTGTGTGTGTGTGTGTATGTATGTGTGCGCATGTGCACGTATACATAAAGTTGAAAACTGCAGTTCTGTCGCAGGTAAAAGCTGACCGACGGAGATTGTGACATGGCCCTAAACTAATCTTTAACTGGAAAGTTTTACAAAAATGTTTAAGCAAAGTTGCGAGCGCCGCAGGGCCAGCGCGCGCCCGCCCGCACTCGCTCGGTCTTTGCCTCTCCCCCTTTTTCTTGTCTTTATCGGCCACTTTGTCCGGCCAATTTTACCGCACTTTTCCACTCATGCTCGGATTATTTTTTCTGTTTTCGTGGTTTAATGTCTCTGATTTTATGGCTCGAATCTATGATATTGTTTTCATTTGTAGATCTACTTCTTTCTATCGTTTTTCTTCATGTTTATGTCTATGGATCTATTCTCTCATGTTACCTTTTATTATTATTTTTTTTAGGTATTACCTCTCCTCACATTTATTTCTACTCTTCCATCTCATTTTTCTGTTTACAATCTTTATTTCCTTTTCTCTCTCTCGCTCTAAATATATACACATTTTTTTTTGCTACTCCCGTTCTGATAATAGTATATGTATCTTTGCATAACGCCGCCTCCAATTTGATATCACTCCGTATTTGTTTTGGTCGCTGTGAAGTCGGGATATAAAGGCGGAGCTTTCGCTTTGTTGTCCTTATCTCCCCCCCCCCCTCTATCTCTCTCTCTCCCTCTGTATTTCTCCCTCTCTCTCTCCCTCTCTATATTTCTCCCTCTCTCTATCTCTCTCTCTCTGTATTTCTCCCTCTTTCTCTTTGTTTCCTCTTCCTATCATTCACCAAGAGGCGAGGTCTCTCACGCCTCTCGCCTCTTCCAGCGGCGTGTTTACAGCGAGCGCCTGAACAGCGTATTTCTGCTGACGCGTAATCAAGAGGCGATTTTTAATAGTGCGGGTTTTACGACGGAGGGGGTGGGGAGGGGGTAAGTGGGTGGGTAGGGGGAGTGTAAGAGGATGGGGTCGGTACCTTCATATCAGGGTTCTTTTCTCTCTTTTTTTTGTGTTCGTC
>BOPN01000477.1:90000-95000 GCA_017312705.2 Penaeus japonicus
GGCAATCTTCGAGACAACAGCTGGTGTGTTAGAGGGACTCCTTGTTGAATTTTTAATGAAACCGCACAAAGCATTTGGCTGTGAGAGAAGGGGAGAGGCAGAGGGGAAAAGGGGAAGGAAGAGAAGATGAAAGGCGATTTTGGGGGGATAGGAAGAGAAGGGGGAGGCAGAGGGGAAAAGGGGAAGGAAGTGAGGATGAAAAGCGATTTTGGGGGGATAGGAAGAGAAGGGGGAAAAGGGGGAAGGAAGGAAAGAAGAAGGGAGAACTGCGGGGGAAGGAAAGAGAAGGGAGAGAAGGTAGAGGTGGAAAGGAGGAAGGAAAAAAAGAGGAAAGGAAGAGAAGGGAGGGGGGAAAAGAAGGAAAGAAATAAAAGAAAGAAGGGAGACATAGACAGAAGGCAAAGATAACCAGAGAGAGTAGAAGGAAGAAAAAGAAATAAACAAACGAGAGAATGATAGGCAATTGACGAATATAGAGAGGGAAGAAGGAAACGTGGGGGATGAGGGGGGGGGGCAAATTCAAAACGAAGAAAAGAAAAAGAAATAAAACGAAGGAAAGAGTAGAGAGAGAGAGAGACAAAGAGAGAGAGTGAGAGAGAGACCGAGTATCAGAATAGAAAAAAAAACAAACAACGAAAGAGAGTAGAAAGAATTAAAGAAAAAGAAAAAAAAAGTAAAGAAAAGCGCCCGTCTGTTGTATGCGTTCTGTCCCTCTCCATGTCTATCGACCGTTATACGAGTCTCATTCTCGAAATGAGGTTGCGAGTGTGTGTGTGTGTGCGTGTGTGTGCTTACGTATGTCGTGTGTGCGTACCTGTTGAATCAGCCTGTAACGAGGTTCTGTGTGGATGTTACGGTACACATGCATGTAATTGGCTGAAATAGGGAAGGGAGAGTGATGATTTAAAGCGTAATAGGACTCTTTGTATATATATATATATATATATATATATATATATATATATATATATATATATATTGTTGCATGTGGATAGTGTGTTCGTGCGAGATTGTGATTGGTTGTTGCGGGTATTTCGTTCTTTTCGTGGAATTCGTGGTCTGTGTTTGTTGGTGTGGGCGTATAGGGTTAAGGCACGGGTATGGTGAGTTTTTTTTTGTATTTGTCTTTTGCTTTGTTTTTGTTTTCCGGTGAGCAATTATTGAGGGGGGGGGTGTATCTTGTGGTTTGTCGATGGCGAGTGTTGCATGATTATGTTGCGTTAATGACAGCGTGGATTATTGATAGGGATTGATACCGGAGAATGCTTTTTTCTTTTTTCTTTTTTCCTTCTTTTTTGTTTTAATGATCGTTTTCTTGGATCATCTTTACAACTCCTAGAAAATAGTAAGACAATAAGAAAGCATTGAATGTAGACATTCACTGAGATAGACACACAGTCATCTAGCAAGCAGACAGTCATCTAGACAGACAGACAGTCATCTTGACCAACAGACAGCCATAACGACAGCCATCCAAGGGAACCCATTCATCCATTAGAGTCTAGACAACCATTTAGCAAGCAAGCAGATGTGAAGCACCGTGGCCGACAGGTACAGAAGCACAGAGGTATAAGAGGAAGCATAATTACAACCCCTGCCATTCCTCCTTCCCCCCCTACCCCCCCCCCCTACCCCTTAGACATCCTTCGTACATGAATAATGTAATTGCTATTTTATTGCCATGTCAGGAACGGGGTTTAGGTTGCGTATTGGAGGTTGGGATAGGGTAGGGAGGGAGGGAGGAAGGAAGGGAGGGAGGGAGGGAGGGAAGGAGGGAGGAAGGAAGTGAAGGAGGGAGGAAGGGAGGGAGGGAGGGGGGAAAGAGAGGTACAGATGGGGAGAAGGAGAGAGGGAGAAACGGAGAGAGGGAGAAAGAGAGAGAGAAAGAAGGAGGGATAGAGGGAGAGAGGGAGGGAGAGAATGTCAAAAAAAATATTCGTATTCAACAAGAAAATATTTGTATTCAACAGGAAGAAAGAGAGAGACAAAGAGAGAGAAAGAAAGAAAGAGAGAAAGAGAAAGAGAAAAAGAGAAAGAGGAAGAGAGAGAGAGAGAGAGAGAGAGAGAGAGAGAGAGAGAGAGAGAGAGAGAGAGAGAGAGAGAGAGAGAGAGAGAGAGAGAGAGATAGACAGAGAGCGGGAGAAAGGATTTATTGACCAAATATAATCCACCTGGCTACCGAAATTGGCCTCATTAAAGCCGTTTTTGGGGGAGAGACAAAGTTCTAAAAGGCCTAATTGGGCGAAATACTAGCTCATGGGGAGGGGGGGGAGAAGAAGTTATTGTCATAATTATGCTTCTGGGACACGGGCGACACCTGGCGAGACCTGCCCACTGATTTTACTGTGGGCGTGGGTAATGGCGTGGGTACTAGGGTAGGTGTAGGGGTTGGGTTGGTGTATTGGGGTAAATGGGGGGAGGGGGATAGAGGGGGGGGGGGTTGTGGGCAGCCGTGAGGGAATGTGGGCCGAAAGGAGAGAGGATGTGGATACTTCCTCGTTAGATTTTGGTGAATTTTGTAATTTTTTTTTTTTTTTAGCAGGTGGTGAATGATCATTATTATGTAATATATAACGTTGTTGCACAATTCATTTTGTAATTGCAATTAGGGATCGTTAACTCAATTATTGTTACACAGGATCAGGATAAACTAATGTATTTTCTGTTAGCCAATCATTGTTGCATTTGACGTAACATTACCACTGCGCTGCGTAATTATATGCTCTGGCATATTAACTCATTAAAGTTATCTTCACCGTCTGGGCTATAGAGCGAGGTCTTCCCTTGTGTCTTAAATCGTTTTGTAGAGGCGAGTTTTGTTCGTATTGTTGTGTGCTCTGTCGTCTGTTTTGGAAACCCGTGCTGGTCATGATGGATAATGTAGGGATCTCATTGTAGCAACAGTCTTTTATTCTTCGTCACCACCATCAAGATCATCATCAACAACAACAACAAACAGTTTCCTTCTCCTCCTCATTATCATCATCACCTTCCTCCTCCTCCGCCTCATCATCATCATCATCACCACCATCATCACAAACTTCACCATCAGCAGCACTACTAATATTACCCAAATCATTATCATTACCAATATCAGCGTCTATTTGCAGTGTACTTGTTTTGTTGTTGTTGCTGCGTGCCTTTGTTGTTGTTGATCCGTTATTTGTTCTAGTGTGACGAACTACATGGTCCTGCTTGCGTTTCAAAGCTTATTTCCTGTGCTTGTGAATATGGTTATATGGCAGACTGTGTTTGTTTTGGAATTATTTGTGCATGATACAAACGGATGCTTGCTTGTTCGGTGTGGTTGAGACGCTTTGTGTTGTTGTTTCGTCGTGTATGGCTTTTGTTTCGTTTTCTCTTCCTCTGTCTCTCTTTTTATATCTTTATCTCTTCTCTTCTATTTCTTTCTCATTCTCTCTCTCTTTCTCTCTAGCCATCTGTGTCTATATCTGTCCGTCTCTCTTCCTTCTCGCTTTTTCTCTTTCTTACTCTCTCCTTGTCAGTCTCATCTCTGTCTATATCTCTGTCTCCCTCTCTCCTTCCCTTCCTGACTCACTTACTTTCTTTTTTTATAATTTATCTATCATCCTTGAAGGATGAGATAATGGCATACATTTGCCATGCAGATGCCACGTACATCCCTAAAGGAATGCAACACAATACGGCGCGACTGATGCAATGCAATGCACCATGCATGAGGGAGTAACATGGGTCTATGCACCGCCGTAAACTAGGTCTGTACGTGGCCGGAATGAGGCTCTGGCGAAGCACTCGCCCTTCGGCCGCCCCCACATCAGAATATTTTTCATGATTTCGTCTGCCTATTTCTCTCCAGCTGCGACATTCCGGTGTAATTGTTCTCTTCCGGGTTTTTTTTTCTATTTTTTTTTTTTTTTTTACTTTCAAGTTCCGTCACGGCCCCGCTTTGCTCGTCGGGGAAAATTCTCGTTAATAGAGGTTTGCTTATCATCATCATAACTCTCGCCTTTTCTTGTGTTTCGTTATTTTTGTATTTATTTTTTTCAGTATCTTTCTTCCTCAGATCTCTTTGTCTTCTGTTCACTCTCTTTCTCTGTCTGTATGTCTGTCTGTCTCTGTCTGTCTGTCTCTCTGCCTGTCTGTCTCTGTCTCTGTCTCTGTCTCTGTCTCTGTCTCTGTCTCTGTCTCAGTCTCAGTCTCAGTCTCAGTCTCAGTCTCAGTCTCTGTCTCTCTCTCTCTCTCTCTCTCTCTCTCTCTCTCACTTCCTCCTTCCCTCTCTCTGCAAATGCAATTTATTTCACAAAACGTCGCGTCCGATTCACGCGCCTTCGACATTTCTGGGCCCTGCGTCACGCTAAGCAGGCCGGCTTTTCGTACACTTTACTCAGCTCACGTCACTTCCTTCTCCTCTTTCGCTCTCGAGACTTCCGAAACATCCGGGGCTTCGAGTCTCTTCGGATCGGGTTCCGGAACGCGAAGAAGGCGGAGTCGGAGTGACGGGTCGAGTGGAGAGGAGGAGAGGAGGAGAGAGTGATAGAGTAAGAGAATGAAAGAATGAGAGAGTAAGAGAATGAGAGAGTGAGTGAGTGAGAGAGTAAGAGAATGAGAGAGTGAGAGAGTAAAAAAGCAAGAGAGTAAGAGAATGAGAGAGTGAGAAGTGAGAGAGTAAGAGAATGAGAGAGTGAGAGAGTGAGGGAATGACTAAGTGAGTGAGTGAGTGAGTGAGTGAATATGTGAGTGAGTAGTAAGTAAGAGAGTAATAGAATAAGAGGGTGAGAGAGTAAGATAGTTTGAGAGTGAGTGAGTGTGTGACTTTGACTTTGACAAGTTTATTGGGACAAGCGGTTACTTGCATCTCAAAAGGATGAGGTAACCTTAGTAAGATAAGACAGGGAGAGAATGTTTTTTTTGTCTTTTTGTGTGTGTATGTATATATATATATATATATATATATATATAGAGAGAGAGAGAGAGAGAGAGAGAGAGAGAGAGAGAGAGAGCATGAAGAAAAGAAAATC
>BOPN01000477.1:110000-117500 GCA_017312705.2 Penaeus japonicus
CGATAATGAAGGGTCAAACGTGGATATACACACACACACACACACGCACACACACACACACACACACACACACACACACACACACACACACACACATATATATATATATATATATATATATATATATATATATATATATATACATATATATATATATATATATATATATATATATATATATATATATATATATATATATATATATACACACACACACACACACACACACACAGACACACACACACACACACACACACACACACACACACACGCACACGAATGCGCGATCGTGTGTATGACTGATCGTGTTCGTGTGTTCGTGTGTGTCTGTGTGACGGGTCGAGGCAGAGATCGGCGGCAGAGAGGAGAAGAGCGACCCGAAGAAGGCCAAGGGTGAGGGAGCCAGCAGGTCAACTAGCAGAGCAAAGTTAAAGGGAAGGCTGTCGAACTCACGGTCTAGGATGTGTCAGCAGTGTCTCCCTCGGATACTTATTGTTCTTTCGCGTAAAATAGAGCATGGCATCTTGGTATCATTGATAGGCCTATTTGTTGACAGAAATAGACGTTTCTTGCTTTGGGATGTTCTGAAATCCCCGTCTTGGATGTGTGTATGTGTGTGTGTATGTCTGTGTCTTCTTGTAAGTATTGATTAGCTTGTTTACCGTAAAAATACATGGTTTAGGAATAACATTTACGTGTCTAAACCACTCGGTTCATTTTCTTGTATATGGCCTGACGCCAGGCTGTGATGTGTGTCTCTGTCTTTGTCTCATTCGAAGTTATTAGTATACTCATCTTGATGTTGACGTGTGTGTGTGTGTGTGTGTGTGTGTGTGTGTGTGTGTGTGTGTGTGTGTGTGTGTGTGTGTGTGTGTGTGTGTGTGTGTGTGTGTGTGTGTGTGTATGTATGTATGCTATAACTTGTTTGGTATTGCTATATTCAATTGCGATTGCCAATATAATGGAGAAAAAAAACACACATCAAAGGTAGACCACCTAAAAGATTAATAAGCATAATTGATGAATCGTTTGCTTTTATTTTTGTTTAACTCCTATTGCAGTTACTCGTTGAACTCAGAGTGAAGAATAATAATAAAACCTATACCGAGAGTGTATTGAGTCGGTGACATGTTGCAAGCTCGTATGTGGCAGTTGCAACTGCCTTCAACACCGGCTATATGCAACAGGAACATCAATCGCTCATGTGCACCGACTAGGGAAGGGGTGAATGTCATGGGCGTGGGCGTTGTAACCGAGGATCGCAGCGTGGGCGGCTATCGTCGGGTTGGGTGACGTGTTCATTGGCGTCATGTGACACTGTTTTATTTAATTTGTTGGTGATATTTGTCATTTCTTACTTGGCTTAATGTCATTTATTTATTAGCAGTATCATTCTATTATTGTTTTCATTATAATCATCATTACATAACTATCATTATTGGTATTATCATTGCTGTTGTTATCTTCATCATTATTACACACACACACACATACACACACACTTATATATACATATGTATGAGTTTGTTTGCCTTCTTGCTAACAGAAGCCAAATCATAACAGCACCTCTGGACCCCAATTGTTTCTACTTATTAAAAAAAAAAAAAAAAAAAAAAAAAAATCGAGGATGCGAAACAATGGCACGTAACCGTCGTGTGAAAGAGGTGTAAAATGTACTCGTATGGCAGTGATTCTATTCTTCCCTCCATTCAGTCAAAGGGTAGCCGACGCGGAAGTTTCAATGGACTGATTCAGAAGGTCATGATAACATTTGAAGCGTTTTGGGTTAGATGATCCGTTTGTGTGTTTATTTTTCTGTATTTTATTTTTGTGTGTGTATACACTGCGTGTATGAAGGGTCTGTACGGTCCAAAGGGTGCAAAACGCGTGATAAACAATGCTTGTTTTTCTTTCTCCCTCTCTTCCTCCAACCCTTTTGCCTACCCACCCCCAATCTCTGTTCTCCCTGCCTCCACTCCCCTTTTCTCCCTTGAAACTCCCCTCCTCTTACTCTATTGACTCTCTTCCCCCTTCCGCTTCCCCTATCTATCCCCCCAGCTCTGCTCCCCTCTTCTACCCCTACCCATCCCACGTCCCTATCCCCCTCTCAGCTGACCCTACGCATCCCATCCTCTACCTACCCCTCCCCCTCCCAGTTCCCCTACCCATCCCCCACCTCTCTTTCCCTACCCATCCCCTATATCTACTCCCCTTATAACCTATCCTTTCCAACCCCAACTCCCCCCGTGTCCGTCTCTTCCCCTCTCCCCCCTTCCCCACCTCTACTCCCCCTGTCTCCTCTCCCCCCCCCCACCCCTCTCCATCGCCACGCAAGGTTGATCATTTGTTTTCATCTGCAAACTCGATGGCGGCGCTAATTTGTCGCGCGATGAATTAATCGCCGCGGCCAGTCGTGCCGGGGCGATTCCCGTCGACGCTCGCCGCTGCGCCTTTTTTTTTTTTTTTTTGTTCGGTTTGGGTTTTACTGGGATGTTTCGCTTGTTTTTTTGTTTGTTTGTGTTTGGGTTTATGTTTGTTTGTGTTTGGTTTTATGATGGTTCGTTTGTTTGTTTGTCTTTCTGTCCTGTTTCAATGGTTATGTGTATTTTTTTCTGGTTATCTGTCTGTTTGTCTCTTTCCCTCTCTCTCTCCTTCTCCCACTCCTGTTCCGCCATCTTCCACCTCATCCTACACTTAGGCATCCTCCTTCTCTCTTCATTATCTCTCTCTCCATCTCTTTCTCTCGCCCCCTTCATACCACCCTTCTCTCTCTCTCTCCCTCTCCCTCTCCTCTCCCTCGCTCTCTCTCCCTCTCCCCCTCCCCCTCTCCCAAAGGCCCGCCACTCATCGCTAGTTCATTTACTGATTAATGCGAGGTTATCAGGGAACAGATCGCCATTGGTTAGCATAGCAGATGATCGCTCGTCCCGTTACGCGGTTCGCCTCAGCCGCGTCACGTTTCGCTGGCCTCGGGGCATCGCCGCTTGCTGGAGATATTTTACACGTACTCATATGTGGCTGTATATGTATATACCCATATATATATTTATATATATATATGTATATATGTATATATATATATATATATATATATATATATGTATATGTGTGTGTGTGTGTGTGTGTGTGTGTGTGTGTGTGTGTGTGTGTGTGTGTGTGTGTGTGTGTGTGTGTGTGTGTGTGTGTGTGTGTGTGTGTGTGTGTGTGTGTGTGTGTGTGTGTGTGTGTGCGTGCGTACGTGCGCGCGCGTGTGTGTGTGTATGCAAATCTCTCTCTCTCTCTCTTTCTCTCTCTCTCTCTCTCTCTCTCTCTCTCTCTCTCTCTCTCTCTCTCTCTCTCTCTCTCTCTCTCTCTCTCTCTCTCTCTCTCTCTCTTTCTCTCTCTCTATACACACACACACACACACACACACACACACACACACACACACACATATATATATATATATATATATATATATATATATATATATATATATATATATATATATATGTATATATATATATATATATATATATATATATATATATATATATATATATATATATACACATACATATATATATATATATATATATATATATATATATATATATATATATATATATGTATATATATATATATATATATATATATATATATATATATATATATATATATGTATATATATATATATATATATATATATATATATATATATATATATATATATATATATATATATATGTATATATATATATATATATATATATATATATATATATATATATATATATATATATATACACACACACACATATATATACATATATACACACACACATACACATCCATCCATGTAACCCGGAATGACGGAGTGACAGAGAGAGGGGCAGGCGGACGAGGAGTAAACGAGGAAGAGGAGGAGGAGGAGGAGGAGGAGGAGGCGGGAGCGGAGAGACAGCCCGATAATCAGCCGGCCGCACAGGTTGCTTTCATTGACTGTGATTCAGACGTATGACTATTGGGCGGCTCGGCAAGGATTCCGTGAATGCGTGCGGGCGCGCTCGCTCCCAATAGTTTTCGTTGCAAGGATGAAATTTCCGGCGAGAGCGCTCTCCGTCCTTCCGGCAGGGCAATGCATATTCAATCAGGTGAATGCAGGTAATCCTCCATGCAATTAATCACCGCTGCAGCCTCGTGTTATGGAATGCGCATGTATTATGTCTTGGTTTAGTGCTCACCTTTAATATCATGGTGAGAGGAGGGCTGAGGCTTCCATCTGAGCTCGAGCTTACTGGGAGAGGGGAGAGGGGGAAGGGGAAAGGGGGGAGGTATTCGCTCTTCCTTCTCTTCTCTCCTTTATGCTCTCCTTCTTTCTCCTGTATTCCTGCTGATCTCTCTTTCTGATTTTCCCTCTCTTTTATCTGTTCTCTTTTTCCTATACAGAATCTTCCATCTCTTTCTTCCTGTTCCTCTCCGTCCTCTCTACTCCTCCTTCTTAGGCCCCCTGTTCTCTCCATGCCCTTTCATTGCCTCTCTCTCCCAGCTCCGTTTCTAATTCCTCCTCCTCTCTGTCTCTCATTGAGCTGTTCCCCAAATAGCGTCGCCATCTCTCGGAAATCCTGGGAAGAGCATCAGAAGTTGCAATCATGATCCGCGCCGCGTGACAACACACTTAGTTCTCGTGCCCTCGCGCTCTCCCCTCCTACCCCTCCTACCCCTCCTACCCCTCCCACCCCTCCCACCCCTCCCCTTGCCTGCCCCACGCTCCAACTCTCCCCTCCTTACTTCCTGTCCTCATCTCCCTTCCTCTACCACCTTCTCACCCATACTCTCCTTCCCCATCCCTAACTCTACCTCTTACCCTCACCTCCCTCTCTCTTTACCCTTTTTAGTAGTCCTTCCTCATCCCTCGAAATCCCCCTTCTTCCCTTCCCTAAACTTCCCCCACTCCCCCCACTCTAGCCTTCCTCCCTCCTCCCCCATCCCTTCCGCCCTGTTCCCTACTCCTCCCCTGCTTCCCCTTACTCCCTCCTCCTTCTCCACCACCACCATCACCACTACCTCCTACTCCTCCTCTATCACTTCCTCTTCCTCCTCCATCTCCCTCTCCTCCTCCACCTCCTCCACCTCCTCCTCCTCCTCCTCCTAACCTTCCCGAAGATGCCCGCCCTTGGCACCAGACGCGAGACAAAGTGATTTACAGCGAGGGTACGTAAGGTTTTGCCCGGTTCACACTGTGACACAAGTCTGACTGGAGGAATGAAGCTTCCGGAGTTTCCTTTAGGCTTGGGAGGGTTGAAGGATAGTTTAGCTAGAGTTTCCTTGATAACAGAGATGTTTTAAATGTTTTTGGTATGTGTGCGTGTGTTTTTTTCTCTCTCTGACTGCGCCAAGTTGTTTTCAGTTATTATCATTGTTTTAATTTCTGTTGGCATCACTTTTTTTTATTTCTTTTGGCATCACTGTTTTGATTTTTGTTGGTATCACTGTTTTGATATCTGTTGTCCTCACTGTTTCCGATATTTCATTATAGTTTTCATCTATGTGTTGTTGGAACTTCGTTTTAGATTTTTTTTTCTTTTGTCAGAAGAGAACAATTAAGATTCCAGAATATTTCAGTCTGTAATTTTGAATTTGAATTTCAACAACGCGGAACTCTCATACAATACAGAAACAATCACGCCTGACCCAGAATGCAGCCTTTTGCAACGGATACATTTCAAACCCATTTCGCAATGTATTTAATCCAACTTTTATCCATGCTAAGAACCTCCGAACCGATCCAAATGATATCAAAACTATTTCACATCGTATCTCGTTAAAAATCTATCAACTTTAAGGACCGCCGCATCTATCAATTATTCGGTTTATTAAGCTTATGTTCCGTTGATAGCACTTTGCATATTCATTACCGGCGTCGTTAACTTATCTGTAACCGGATCCTGGGATAACTCTCCAGTTAAGGGAAGTTAAAGGCTTGAGTGTTCTCTACAATACGACCTCATTTAAGACTTTTTCGCTTGGGGGGGGGGGGGGGGGGAGATTGTTGGTATTATTACCCGGATCGTTATTTGTGGTATTTGTTAATAATAACCATCGTAATGGTGATGGTGATAATGATGATGATGATGATGATGTCTATGGGGATGATGGTAACGAGAATGATAATAATGATAATGATAATCTCATTAAAGTAATGATAATGATAAGAATAATGATAATCATAATGTTAACAATAAGAATTTTAATAATGATATTGATAATGATAAAGATGATCATGACGATCATTATCATAATCATTTCTTGTAATATATCATAATTTAGTGTAGGCTCACTAATAAACGGATTGATTGAATTAATGAAATCTAATTATTATTATCCGTAGAGTTTACGATAATTAAACTTAATGATTCGAGACAAAAGCAGACAGACCGGCATATAAAGTAACTCTTGGAGTTTTGTTGTGTCCTATTTTTTGTTTCCTGGCAAATTCCTCCACTGTTTAATGTCTGTTGCTATATCATCATATAATATGTACATCTATACACACACACACACACACACACACACATGTATATGTATTTACACATATACAAAAAAATACATACACAAAAGAACACATTATAGAATTGTGAGTATCGAGCACCAACATATAGCTTTTCATTTGAAATATGCAATATTATTTCATGCATATTTCTTTGTTTGCATAGTTGATCGAAGTTTGGCAGCTGACAAATCGACAGAATTGCGTCATCACTAGTCGAAGCATCATCACAACGCAGCGTGTCACGGGTGTATTGATACGTGGATGTCACCATGACCTCTCATGACATGGATTCGACTCGATTATTGTTTCCATTTATCAATTAGCTGATCATTCCAAATTGTCAAGTTGTCCAGTAATTATCTGTTTCAGTCGCGTTTAATGCACGGAGAACAACTTATTACACTTAATAAAGGAAGACAAATTCAATATTGGTATCATGTTTCCCCCCGTTACGACTCTTTCACACATCAACATGAACGTAAACAAACAAAAAAACAAACAAATAAAAAAATAACAACAATAACTAAAACAGGAAAAAAAAAAATTGGGAAGATCCATAAGAGCCATCCCTCCCTCCAGCCTCTCCTTCGACTTACCAATTCACACTCAATCCAGTGTTTGGAGTCAAAATCGTCCCGTGAAAGGGGACTCCATCACGTTTCGGTCTGGGATATTTGTTAGATAAACAAGCGACGCGGAGGAGGAGTTTCTGCGGTTTGAGAGAAGGATGGGGGGTAGGGGGTAGGGGGGAGGGAGGGGGGATTTCAAGTTCGTATAGAAAGCTTTATCTCGTGTCTTGAAAGCCTGACTCAAGGCGCATATACAAACACACGCACATGGCCGTACACACAGACACATATGAGCATGAGTAACAATATGCATTTACGTACACTGAATATATGGATATGATTTTATGTAGAATGAGGACTCATTTCTGGAGGATAGATAATTTACTAGATAATATTCTG
>BOPN01000477.1:127500-137500 GCA_017312705.2 Penaeus japonicus
CTCATTCTCTCTCTCTCTCTCTCTCTCTCTCTCTCTCTCTCTCTCTCTCTCTCTCTCTCTCTCTCTCTCTCTCTCTCTCTCTCTCTCTCTCTCTCTCTCTCTCTCTCTCTCTCTCTCTCTCTCTCTCTCTCTCTCTCTCTCTCTCTCTCCCTCTCCGCTTTCTCTCTCTCTGTCTCTCCGTCTATCTCTGTCTCTCTCTCTCTCTCTCTCTCTCTCTCTTTCCGCTTTCTCTCTCCCTGTCTCTCCGTCTATCTCCCCCCCACCTCTCTCTCTCTCTCCCTCTCTCCGCCCCCGCCCCCCTCTCTCTCTCTTTCTCTCTCTATTACGGTTTATCTTCTCCTTCCTCTCTTCTACCTCTTCGTGTTCTTATTCTTTCGTGCGTACGAAATTTGCTTGAAGCTACAATCTGCTGATGGGGATATTTTTGCTGTGGATTTTGCCTTTGGGTTAGGAAGGGGGAGTGAGATGGGAGGGGGGTGGGGACAGAGAAGGTAGAAGAGAAGTGAGAAGGAAGAGAAAGAAAGGGTTAAGGGGAAGAGAGAGTAGAAGGGGAAAAGGAAGGGATAGAGAGGAAGAGGAAGGAGGAGAAGGAAGGTAAGAGGAAATTAACAAGAAGAGAGAGGAAGGTAGAGAGGAGGGGGATAGAGAAGAGGAAGGGAGAAGGGAGAGGTAGAGGGGGAAGAGGAGAAAGAAGAAAGAAAGAAAGAAAAAAAAAGCAGCAGCAATAGCTATGTTAGTAAGAGAAGTAATGATAGTAAAATCCGTAGTAGAAACACCATTTTTTTTTAAATAAGAGAAGAAACAGGAGAGATGATGAAGAAAATAGGAAGGAAATATGATAAGATAATGGACAACAACACACATCCCTTCCTCCACTTTCTTCCTGCATCTTCCTCCCCTCCCCCCTCCCACCCCCACCCCCACCCCCATCCCCCTTCAAGACGTCCGTGAGTTTGATTTGAACCTCCTCAACCCCATTATAAGAGACGTCACACGGCTTTCATGTTGATGATGTCAGAGCACCCGGCCTCTGCGACGTCGCCAAGCGCTTCTGTAATATTTCTGATGTCACTGGGCGTTCTGACCTTTGTGACGTCACTGGGCGCTCAGATCTTGGTGACGTCACTGGGTTTTGACCTTTGTGGAGTCAATTATTATCAAACAGGGCGGGACTCATCATGAAGACTGGAGGGCTGGGTCAACAAAGGGCGTAGATAATCATTATGTGACATGTGTGAGAGAGAGTGAGACTGAGAGTCAGATAGAGACTGATTGAGAGGGAGAGGGAAGGAGAAAAGGAGGGAAAGAGGGAAGGAGGAAAGGAGGGATGGAAGGAGGGGAGGACGAAAGGAGGAAAAGAACCAGAGAAAGAGAGAGAGAGAGAGAGAGAGAGAGAGAGAGAAAGAAAGAAAGAAAGAAAGATAGATGGATAGATAGAGAGCGAGAGAGAGAGAGAGATGATCGTGATAGCAGAAAGAAAATGGAAAATGGAAAATCATGGAGAAAAAAGTAGTATTTCTCGGGAAGAAGTTCAGCAATTGTACATCTCCTTAACTGACCATGTGACTTACTTCCATGATTTTTTTATTTCACAAAATAACATTTACATATGCTAGTTTTAGGAAAGAGACGAGTTTTTGGCGTTGCTAGTTTCTTTTTTTTCAGAGCCATATCTATATCAGTCTTTCATTTACCACCCGAGCTAACTGCACAAATATGGACGAATTTTACTGCATAAACTTTCATTCGGGTTAGTGTAATATGAAACCGGGGTTGCTGGTCCGTAGACTTTCACGGTAAATCCAGTTTTGGGCTGAGTGGTTATGTCATATAAATGCATCTTGGCAGCACAAGATTCACGTAAGACAGGTCATGGCAGGTGCTGCTAAAGGTGAAGGTGCAAGATTCCGCTGTCGTTTCTAAGCACAGGTGGTCGAGGTATATTTTTTCTGTATCACATGACTCTATCATTACTATAAGTATTAGTAATAATAAATGATAGAATATACTGATTATGGCTGTAGTAATAATGGAAAGTCCTGATAATAATGATGATAATGGAAACAGTAATGATATTCCTGATTTTATTTTTAGTTTGATTACCTTCATACTTATTTATATCAAATCATTACTATTATTATTACAATTTTATTTACGATTATCAGTATTATGAGAATTACTATCACAATCATTATCATCATCTTTCTGTTATCATCGTATCAACATCCTTTATTAAGGCCAAAAATCAGTTGAAATGATTATTTTACTTCTTTTTTTTTATTCATTTATTTTATTAATTTATAATACCAATTACTATAATTCACTCCCTCCCTCCACAATGCACGATAGTGAATGAATGAATGGTAAAGAAGACCTATAGAATATAAGAAAAGGCTGTGATATTGGAAATTGTAACTTAGGGTGATGTTGAAAGTGTAACGTGGAGTGATGTTTCGAGGAGTAACTGAGAGTGATGTTGAAGGAGTAACAAGGAGTGATGTTTCGAGGAGTAACTGAGAGTGATGTTGAAGGAGTAACAAGGAGTGATGTTTCGAGGAGTAACTGAGAGTGGTATAGGAGGAGTAACTTGGATGTCATGTTGGGGGGAGTAACTCGGAGTGATGTTTGGAAGAGTAACTGAGACTGATGTTGAAGGAGTAACAAGGAGTGATGTTTCGAGGAGTAACTGAGAGTGGTATAGGAGGAGTAACTTGGATGTCATGTTCGAGGAGTAACTCGGAGTGATGTCTGGAAGAGTAACTGAGAGTGATGTTGAAGGAGTAACAAGAATTGATGTTTGGAGGAGTAACTAAGAGTGGTATCGGGGGAGTAACTCGGATGTGTTGTTGGAGGAGTAACAAAGAGTGATGTTTTGAGGAGTAACTGAGTGGCATTAAGGGAGTAACTCGCATTGCTATTAGAGGAATAACTTCTTGGAATTCCTGAAGGTTGTTGGTTTGAGGGGGGAGGGGGGGAGATGGGGGTAAAATGATAGGCATGATTGAGAAATTCCTTAGGACTGTGGTTAAAGAGGGGAGGGGGGAGGTGGTCAAAGTAGTACGGGTGGCGCGGTGGAATTCCTAAGGATGGAGGTTAGAGGTGGAATTGAGGAGGGGTCGAGGCGGGAGGGATGAAGGAGGAGGGAAGGGTAAGGGTAAGGGGAAAGGGAAGGGGAAGGGGAAGGGTAAGGGTTAAGGGAAGGGGAAGGGGAAGGGGAAGGGGAAGGGGAAGGCGAGGCGGGAGGGATTGGAAGGGGAAGGGGAAGGGGAAGGGGGAGGGGAAGAGGAAGCGGAAGAGGAAGAGGAAGTGGAAGAGGAGGAGGAGGAACAAAAACAGAAAGGAGAGGGGGAAGGGGAAAGGGAAGAGGAAGAGGAATAAGAGGAGGAAGCGTAGAAAGCGTAGGAGGAAGAGGAAAAGGAAAAGGAGGAGGAGGAGCAGGAAGAGGAAGAAGAAGAGGAAGAAGAAGAGTAGGAGGAGGAGAAAGAAGAGGAGGAGGAGGAGAAGGAAGAGGAGGAGGAAGAGGAGGAGGAAGAGGAGGAAGAAGAAGAGGAGGAAGAAGAAGGAGAGGGAGAGGAAGAGGAGGAAGAGGAGGAGGGGTAGAAGGAGATAGATCACACGCACGGACCAGTGACATTTTTATCGCTTGGTAAATCAACGTAATTTGTGTGTGTTCGTGTACTGCGTCACGACGCTGTTGTCGGGGTGGGGTGGGGGTAGATAGGGGGCGAAAATAGGGGAAAGGAGGAGGAGGGGGGAGGGTAGGGAACGCATAAAGGGTGGAGGTGGGGGGGGGCGTGGAACTGGGTATAGGGAGAAGTTATAAAGGTATAATAGGGTGGGGAGGGCAACGGGGTGGAGTGGAGTGGAGAGGGTGACAAAGGGCAATAGGGGGAATCTATTAAGGTGGTGGAAGGGAGAGGAAAGCGACAGTAGGTACAGGAAGATGATATAAGGGTAGATAGGGGTAAGGGAGGACGAGGGGCTGGAAGGGTTATATATGGGTAAAGATAGAACAATTCAAGGTAACGGCAGAGGGGGGTTAGGGTTGGTGGGGTGGGTGGGGGGAGAAGGCAAGCTAACACTAGAGTAGGAAGAAAGTCCCTCTATCAACGTCACCTTCGGTTTTATCGCCATACATAATTAAATAACATCGATATTCTTTCTTTTTTTTCTTCAAAGATTTAATCGCTCTTGGAATCGCATTAAACAAAGTGCTGCCGGGTCTAGAACTGCCAATTTCGGTTCCTTATTTGGTAATTACTTTGTTTCCACCCCGGGAATTGGTTCTCGAAGCGTACCATTACATATGGTGACGGGGTGTGATGGCAAGACACTATTATATAGCAGAGGTCCGGGTTTGGGTGGATGAGTGACTGTCGAATGGGTGATTAGATTAAAAAATCTGGATGATTAGATAAAAAGTTAGATAATTAGTGAATAAGTAATGCAAATTCTGACTGATTTACAGAACGGAGAGAATATGGCGAGTATGGTAGACATGCTAGAATGCTAGAATGTTAGAACAGCGGTGTGTGGTAGTGCTACTATCACCATTCTCGATCACAATCTGATCCGTATACTAGGCTCCAAAGGTGGCGTGTATTTATGTTATGTTTAAGTATGCTGGGATATTGAGGTAGGTGGCAAGTCACACAATGACTCAGGGAATTTACTAGAAGGGGGAAGAGAGACAATGATGAATGAATGAGGATGATGGTAGGGATATTGGAAAGGGCAATGGTGATAATGATGATGATGGTAATAATAATAACAATGATAGTAATAATAATGATAATAATAATGATAGTAATAATAATTACAATAATGATAATGATAATAATAATGATAAATTTAATAATAATAATAATAATGATAATAATGATGATAATAATAATAACAATAATAATAATAATTATAATAATAATAATAATGATAATGATAGAAATGATGATAATAATAATGATAATAGTAATGATAATAATAATAATGATAATAATAATAATGATAATAGTAATAATAATAATGATAATAATGATGATGATGAGGATGAAGACATTGATTATTATTATCATCATTATTAGAGGGTGAAGGTGATGATGATGATGATGGTAATAATGATAATGTTAACAGTAATAATAAATAATAATGATAAAGATTAGGATATTAAAAATACTACTACTAGTACTGCCAATGATAAAAACAATGACAATAACGATAATATCAGAAATAGCAATGACGATGATGATATTACTATACTCACAAATCATCATCAGCAGAATTGTAATAGCAGTTGTAGTAGTAGCACTACTACTGCTATTACTACTGCTTCTACTGCTATTACTCAACTACCACTACTATTACTATTACTACTACTACTACTATTACTCAACTACTACTACTATTACTACTACTACTACTACTACTACTACTACTACTACTCCTACTACTACTCCTTCTACTACTCCTACTACTACTCCTTCTACTACTCCTACTACTACTCCTTCTACTACTCCTACTACTACCACTACTAATGATATCACGAAAGAAAAAAAACATTAATAAAGATCGGTGAAAAACGCTGGCGGATGAGTTAAGCTGAAGTATCATCCAAAGAAAGCGAAGGAAAAGCTTTGAGGGAAAAGTTGCAGGAGAGGTTGCGTGAAAGGCAAGTTGTATCACACGACGGCTGAGAGGGAGAAGGAGGTGAGGGAGAGGAGGGAAAGGGGGGTTAGAGAGGGAGAGGGGAAAGTGTTAGAGAGAGAGAGAGAAGGGGGGGGGAGTTAGAGTGGGAGTGGGAGGAAGGGTTAGAGAGGGAGAGGAAAAAGAGTTTAGAGAGGGAGAGGGAAAAGAGATTAGAGAGGGGGAGGGGGAAAAGGACGTTAGAAAAAGTTAGAGAAGATGATGATGATAGAGGTTAGAAAGGGAGAGGAGATAGAGACAAGAGGAATGGAAGATAGAAAGGGAAAGGAAAGGGACAAGAAGGAGAGGAGGAGGAAATAGATAACGATGGAAAAGAGGTTAGAAGAGGGAGAAGAAGAAGTAGGTGGGAGATGGGGGCGGGGGGATGAAGAGGTTAAAGAAGGATAGAGAAGGTGAAGGAAAAAGGAAAGAAAGGAAAAAAAAAACTAAATAAATTCAAGGCAAATAGCAAAGGGGGTAGAGAAAGAATTAAGGATAACTTTTATCTATTGAAAGGAGAGGAGGGGGAGGGGGAGGAAGGGAGTAAAAGAGAGAGTTAGGAAAGTGGGGAAGAGGAGAAATTTAAGGACTCGGGAGAACCCGACAAGAAAGAAAACTTTCCCGAGTTAAGTGGGAACGTAACTAAAATGCGTCTCCTCCATTTTTTTTTTTTTTTTTTGACTCGAGAGAGATTGCGATGTGTTGTCCAATCGGCGGGGAATGAGCGGCGACGTAAGAGGCGGAGATGAGATAAATCCACGTAGGGTAATGACCGATGGAAATGAAGCATAGGGAACGATAAGTGAAACGCGGGGGAGAGGGGGGGGGGAAAACAACAACAACAACAACAATAGATAAGTATGAAATGTAACGCACGAAACTGCAGAAAATCAAAGAGAAAAACATGCATCAAAACCAGAAGAAAACGAAAAACAAAACAAAACAGAAAAACGACAAGAAACGGGAAAGTAAACCACAAAAATAGAAAGAAAGAAACGAAAGCGACCTTTAAACAAAAGGATTGTGTCATGGAGAAAATCAGATAGAATGTACTAATGAGATCACGGTACATTTTTCCGTTGCCAGAACACGGCAAATAGAGCGACTTTGGCAATGAATGATTAATCAAATCATTAAAAAACGGATTAAATGCACCTCCGACAAATCAAGTGATAGAGTACATAAATGATTAATCCGATTATACATAGATTGAATATGCAGAATATAAATCGAATTATTGTTTGTATAACTGAATAATCCAATGATTAAAACGCCAAATAACGAGTAAATGAGAGCGTCATCTGACTGGGTTATTTGCAAGTATTGGCAACATTGCAATCACGGCGAAGGCGAAAATCGTGTTTATAAAGCGTTGAAAATTGATACTAAAACACACGGCTCATAGAGCGGTTAATTGCCGACGAGAAGGGAACAAGAAATTGGCGTAATAAAGGGAACGGGATAAGGAGGGGAAGAAGGGGAGGAGGAATACCAGAGGAGAGAGGGAAGAAAGAAGAAGGGAGAAGATGATAAGGGGGTAAAGGAAGAAGATGAGGAAAAGGAAGAAGTTGAAGAAGAGGAAGAAAGTAGGAAGAAGGAAAAGGATGAGGAAGAGAATGAAGAGATATAATATAATATAGAAGAAAAAGTCGAAGAAGAGGAAAAAAAGAGAAAAATACAAGAATGCCAATAAAACATAAAAAATAAACAAAACAAACAAACAAGAAAACGCAAGAAGAAAGAAGAAGAAGAAGAGGAACAAGAAAAAGAAGAAGAAAGAAGAGGAACAAGAAAAAAGAAGAAGAAAGAAGAGGAACAGAAATAATAATAATAAGAAGAAAAACTACGAGCAGACACAACATAAGGACGAGGACGAAGGGGCTGAGGTACCTTAATTGTCCAAGGGGATCGAACATGACAAATGATTTCGGCGCCGGGGGAGATTAGCGCGCCCTACGCCCGTGGTAACCGAGGGGAAAGCGACGCACGCGAGGAGGGGATGGGAGGGGAGGGCGGGAGGGGGGGACGGGAGGGGAGGACGGGAGGGAGGGGACGGGTGGGGAGGACGGGAGGGAGGGACGGGAGGGGAGGACGGGTGGGGGAGTACGGAAGGAGGAGGGGGGGGCATGGAACGGAAAAGGAGTGGATGGAATGGGGTGGGGGCGGCAGGGGAGGGTGGAGAGGAAGGGAGCATGAGGGAGGAAGATGGAAGGGGACGGGAGAGAATGGGAGGAAAGGGGGGAATAAGGAAAGGAGGTGATGAGTAGAGGTAAGGGGAAGAAAGGTGAGGGGGGGGGGGGGGATGACAGATAGGAAGGAGGAAGGAGGGAGAGGAGTAGAGGGGATTGAAGGATGGTTTAAGGAAAGCTTCCCTCTGATGCACTGACACTCGTGGGATGCCGCGCCATTGTGTCGAGGAGGGAAGGATTGAGGGATTAGGAGTATGGGAGAGGGGGGGGGTGCGGGGGGATGAAGGAAATGAAGGATTTGTGACGGAGGAAGAGGAGAGGAAGGAGGGACATAGAAAGAGAGAGAGACAGAGAAAGAGAGAGAGAGAGAGAGAGAGAGAGAGAGAGAGAGAGAGAGAGAGAGAGAAAGAAAGAAAAAGAAAGAGAAAGAAAAAGAGAGAATAGAGAACCAAGAGAGATAGAGGAATAGAACGAAAAAAAGAAAGGAAAAAAGACAGAGAAATAAATATATAAAAACACATATAAAGCAAACGACGGAAACTGGTTAAGCGAAGGCCGTAATGGCTAAGCGGATGGAGCCGAGAGATAACTAAAGGATGGAACGGGGAAATAACCTGATTAGCAGATCCATTACGACACACACAGATCCTGATTGCTCTTGCGGGACAGGAAGTTGTCCGAGGAGGTGGACGCCGGGCCTCAGTGGTTGCGGGGGGATGGGGGGTGGAGGTGGAGGTGGGGGGAAGGGAGAGGGTAAGGGGGGGGTAAGGGGAAGGAGGGAGAGAGGGAGTTTATAGAGGGAGAAGGAGTTGGGGGCGGAAGAATAATTAGTGAGGGAAAAGAGAGGAATAATGACGACTAGGATGGAAGGAAAATACACGTACATTTTCTCGGTCACACACACACACACATATACACACACATACACACATATACACACATATACACACTCACACACACACACACACGCACACACACACACACACACACACACACGCGCGCGCGCGCGCGCGAAAGCCAGACAGTAATCCTGTTGATTCCTTCGTTATCCCCCCGCTTCTGACAAAAAACAAAGAAGCAAACAAAGTAATAAGCAGGTATCCTTATCCCTACCAACCACCATCACCCACGCAAAAAAACAACAAAGTAAAAGCGAAATAAAAACAAACCAAATTGATTCAAAAGTGAAAAACAAGCAAATGAACAAAATAGTTTCCACAGGCGGTGAACGGAGCGGTTATTTTTTCTCCTAGAAACAGCTGATTCGGCGCCACATTTTACCTGAAGGGGAAGAAAAATGCTGTAAAGCAATTATGAAGTGGATTTTAAAAATTATAACCAAAGCAGTGTCGACCGCAAGCCTTTGAGGTGCTGAATGCACGAGCGGGGTGGGGTGGGTGAAGGGGGGGAGGGAGAAGGGAGGGGGGGGATACCTGGTGTTGCTGTGGGCGAGCTTCCTGTGGGGGTCGGGTGGGTTTGGGTGGGGAGGGGGTATCAGGGGGATTTTGTTTGTCTTTGTATGGGTGTGTGGGGGTTTGGATGGGGGTGGATGGGGGCGATAGGGTAAATGTGTGGATGCATATTTGTGTGGGTGGTTGGATTTCTATGTGTGTGTAGGTGGATGCGTATTTGTGTGTATGGGGGGGGGGGTTATATGTTTTTGTGTGTGTATGTGTGGTCGTACGTGTATGCGATCATGCAGATGGGTGTATGTGCGAATGGACGCAGTGCATAGTTCATGTCCATAGACGTGCATGATAACGTGTATGTGCATATCTGTATATGAGCCTACGTGTGCCAACCCAATCGCGCGTTTGTGTGCATATGCATGGCTAAGAGAAAGCCATTTAACTGTAGCACAGGGGATAATGTCACGTGGAAACTCCAAGGCAATACATCTTCTCAAGGTTGTATTAGCGTCATGGCTCGACAAAAATGTGATGATTGAAATTGAAGTGAATATTAATGACCATCAGGAGAAAAATGTATAATGAGCATGAGCATAATTTCATATTACAAATGACGATCAAGCATCGGATAACTGGGTGGAAGAAATTGTTAAAGTGATCTAGGTAATTAGGAAGGAAAAGAAAATGTTTAAAAAAATGTTACATTACAGTGAATTCAACATA
>BOPN01000477.1:142500-147500 GCA_017312705.2 Penaeus japonicus
AACACTCAGACAGCTGAATAATCAAGCAAGCAAGCAAGCAGACGAGGAGACAGGGAGGCATACTCATGAATTCGCAATCGCGTGCGGACAGAGAGGGAGACAATCAGGCAATCATTCAGTCATCAAACAGACAACTTGGCGTACAGGCAAACAAGGGTCACGCGGTTCTGTAAACAAGCCTTAGGTCAGTCATTTATGCGATCTATCTGTCAGTCAGCCGTTTCACTAATAGGTCAGTGAGTCGTTTTACTAATCTGTCAGTCAGTCATATAAACGCCAGTTGATCAATCTATGTCAGCCAGTGATTCGGTCATTTAATTATTTGATCAGGCAGTAAGTCATTCAACCCGCCAATTAGTCAGTCGGTCAATAAATTAGTTGGTCAGTCAAATAGTGTGTCATTCATTCAGTCAGTCGGTAATTCATTCCTTTATTCATTTATTCATTCATTTAGTCAGTAGATATATATATGTATATATATATATAGATAGATAGATAGATAGATAGATAGATAGATAGATAGATAGATAGATAGATAGATAGATAGATAGATAGATAGATAGATAGATAGATAAATTGATAGTTTGATAGATTGATAGTTAGAGTGATAGATATGTTGATAGATAGATTGATAGACAGATAGATAGATAGAGAGGGGGTGTAAATAGATAGTTAAGTGGGTATATATATATATATATATATATATATATATATATGTATGTATGTATGTATATAGATAGATAAAGTTAAAGAGAGAGAAAGAGGAACAGAGAGAGACTCCAAATCCCACGGACTCACAGACAATACAGACGTGAGTACTCCGACCTCATTCTTTTCAGTGCACTATTGTCGAAACAGGAGGAAGAAAAGGCCCACAATGAGAAATAATAAAAAAAACTAGATATAAAAATGGAAATAAAAAATTAAACTTTCGTTGTAATGAACCCAAGTCCGGACTCGTTTCGGACCTCGGATGATCCAACAAGGGAAGGGAGGTAGGTGGGGTAGGTGGGGGAGAGGGGGAGGGGGGGAGGGAGAGGAACCGGTTGTGAGACTTCATCATCTCCGTCTTCGTTGTTATTTTTTTATCACGTGACCCGACCGGCTTGAGTTCTTGCAATTGCGAGGCTTTTGCTGGTGATATTGCACTGTTGCGTGTTACGTTTTTTTTTTTTTTTTTTTATAATGCGTGCGGCAGGATAAGATATGGTGTGATTGACAATATAAGGGCGTTAGAGTCAGGATAGTCAGGTAATTTGTATAGCTTTATTTCTCTCGTTGACATTTGATTCCGCTTGTCGTTAGCTGACCATTCCACCAATTATCGACGGTTAACCAATCATCCAATCATTGACGATTAGCCAGAACAGAGAACAGCGAATAACGATAACGAGATTACGGAACCCGAGAACATAGAGAAAGGGGGAGGGAAGAGAAGGGGATGAGGGAGGAAGGAGGGAGGAAGAGAGCGAGGGGGAACGAAGGATGGAGGGGGATTTAGTGGCAAGGGGAGGGGAGGGTAAGGAAAGGGGGTAAGACTGGAGAGGCTAAGGGAAAGAAGGAGGAGGAAGAGAATGGGGGAGGTAGGAAAAAATGAGGTGGAGGAGGAGAAGGAAGAAGAAAGAAGAAGAAGAAGAAGAAAATAATAAGAAGGCGGAGGAAGAGACAGAGGAAGGAAGAGGAGACGGCGTCCGCGACGGAAGCGGAGGCAGAGGAGAAGGAAGAAGGAACAAGGAGGAGGGACAAGGGGATGTGTGTGATGGGGGGGGGGGGGGGGGGGGGAGAAGTTTACAGGTAGAGAGACGAGTGTTTACTCGGCTCGAGATGCCTGTATGTCGAAATGTTACAGCGTTCTTCTTCCCGGCGAACACGAGTGGTCTTGCGGAAGTATTGACTGTAATTGGATGTTTGCAATTGCTTTATCTTTGGCAAACAAGATGTCAGTGTCATTAAGCGGTGAGAGAGGTGGGGGGGGGGGGGGGGGGGGGGGAGGAGGAAGTGGGGGAAGAGGGAAGGGGAGAGGGAAAGGATGGGAGAGAGGGAGAGGGTAAGGGTGAGTGGAAAAGGATGAGGGAGAGGGCATTGTTGAAAGATTTACACAACTTAAGTTCAAACGCAAAGTAAAAATATACGCGTTTAGTTGTGTAGCTGTATTGGTGTATTTGCCTAAATTCAATACATTAATATAGACTTAAATATGAACTAAAGGAACTAAACCGAAAAGAAAGAAAAAAAAATACAAAAGAGAATAAAGCTCAAGAGAAGAGAGAAACAGATAGAGATAGAGTCAAAACACAAATGCCAAGGATAATGATTCATTATATTGTGACAAGGATAATGATAGACGTCCGACCTTTGATAAAAATGTCAGACTTGAGCGGTATAGAGAGAGAAGCTGTCAATGCGTACATGGCAATTATACAACGCCATCGCCTGCCAAATGCCATGCCACATGTTAATTAATGAGAATGCGATAAGCAGCCAACACAAAAAAAGAAAAAAAGAAAAAAGATAGAGGGGGATAGGTTGAGAGGGAGAAAGGTAGAGAGGGAGAGTGGGGAAGAGGGGAGAGGGGGAGAGGAGAAAGAGAGTGAGAAAGAGGATATATATATATATACATATATATATATATATATATATATATATATATATATATACATATATATATATATATATATATATATATATATAATCATGTGTGTGTGTATATATATATATATATATATAGATAGAGAGAGAGAGAGAGAGAGATAGAGAGAGAGAGAGAGAGAGAGAGAGAGAGAGATAGAGAGAGATAGAGAGAGAGAGAAGGAATATTGTGAAAAGGTTTAGTGACTGTCTCACCTACAATTCAGCTTATATCTATGAGATTTGGAAATATGGCCAGTACTTGATTTTTTTTTTCTCTTACAGCAACCTCGAAGGAAACCCAGACAATTGTTTACATAGATTCTTATGCGAAACTGCACTGAAATAATGAGCCTTTTTTCGCATTCAGCGTCTAGCATTTCTCAAAAGCAACAAGAACTGAAGTGGGACGCTGAAATGTCCATCTGACCTGAAGGGCGAAGGAGAAGGAGGTCAAGAAAAAGATTGCTCCTTGAGACGAGTCCTTTGAGAACGCCACTCCTCAGGCCAAGTCAGGAGAGGATACTTTGCCGGAGAACATCCTCCTCTTTCCTGAGGCCAGCATTGGGGAGTCCTTTAACCTGCAGGAGTTGTTTACAGGTCATCCTTCACTTATTTCCCTTCATTCTCTCCCTTTCCTTCTTATTTTCTCGTTTCCTTCCTTCTCGTTCTTCGTCTTCCCCCTCCTGCCCCTCCTCTCCTTCTCCTTCCAACCCTCCGAATCCTGCTCCCCCTTCGTCCTTTTCCTCTTTCCCTTCCCTTTCTGTCTCTTATTATTCTCCCTTCCCACCCTTCTTCCTCTTCTCCCTTTTTTCTCCTATCTATCTCCCACCCCATACCCTTACTCCTATCTCTCCCTCCCAACGTCACCTCCTCCCTCCTCTCCCTCCTCTCCCTTCCCCACCCTCCTCTCCCTTCCCTCCCTCCTCTCCCTTCCCCTCCCTCCTCCCCTCTCCTCCCCTCCCCCACCTACGTGCGGAAGGGCAACGAGGTGGACTAATGACGTTAATGCTCCTTTCCCGGGTGAGTAGGAAAGACCGGGGGGAGGGGAAGGGGAGGGCAGAGGGGGGGAGGGGGTAGAGAGGGGGAAGGGGAGGACAGAGGGGGGAGGGGGATAGAGAGAGGGAAGGGAATGGGGTAGGGGAGGTTGGGAGGGGAGAAAGGAGAAGGGAGAGGAGATAGGGGAATAGAGAGGGGAGGAGAATGGGGAAGGGGAAATAGGGAGGGAAGAAAGGGAGAAGGGAGTGGAGATCAGAGTGGAAGGCGGATAGAGAGGGGGAAGGGAATGGGGAACGGGATGTATGGAGGGGAGAAAAGGAGAAGGAAGGGAGAGCGGAGGAAGAAAGGGAGTAGAGAGGGGGAAAGGAATGGGGAGAGTAGTATAGAGAGGGAAGGAGAAAGCGATTGGGGAGGGGGACTATTGAGGGGGAAGATAATGGGGAAGGGGAAAAGGTAAGCAATAAGGGTAACGGAGAGAGGGAAAAAAGTACTGGAAAAGGTGAATAGATAACGTGTAAAGGAAATGGGGAAAGGTAACCAGGGAGGGGAAAGGGGATAGAGAAAGGCAATAAGGGAGGGGGAAGGGAAGGGAGGGGGGAAGGGGAGTGGCAGTAGGGAAGGGGGAAAGGAAAAGGGTGCGGGACAACAGGTGAGGAAGTGTGGGAGCGGGGGAAATATCGGGATAAAGATTCTAGAATGCTCATCAAGATTAGAGAGAAGATATTAGCGCGAGCTGTCAAGTGGAAACAAGGGGAGGTGAGGGAGAGGGGTCGAGAGGATGATGGACGAGGGTCAAGGGATAGGGGGGGGGGGCGGCGTAGGGGCAACCTCACTGTGGGATGTTACCATGAGACAAGGCATAGTAACTGATTTTCTCTCTCTCTCTCTCTCTCTCTCTCTCTCTCTCTCTCTCTCTCTCTCTCTCTCTCTCTCTCTCTCTCTCTCTCTCTCCTCTCTCTCCCTTTCCTCTGTACATGTATCTTAATGTATATCCTATCCTAATGTATTCACGATATATGTTAATGCATATCATGGTGTATGAATAGTGATTGATGCAATAAATGCAAGAAATGTGCTTTATTTATATTTCATGTATATTAAAAAGTCGTCTATCTGAATAAAGTTCGATAGTAATCACCTGTGTACTAGGTACCGGAACAGAACTTGAGACATACACAATATATCATTTCTTATGATCCTCATTATCTCAAAATCATTAAAATATTGGAGTTTAAACCTTTAAAGTATGATCCAGAGGACTTCGCTTATCACGTTCTTCCTTGTGACTGATCTCCATTAATAAGGAAGATCCTATCAATTAGATTGATTCTTCGGATGAAAATGCGGTTCCTCGATTGACAAAACGCTACCTC
>BOPN01000477.1:152500-155000 GCA_017312705.2 Penaeus japonicus
CACCCACTCCCTCTTTGTCCCTCTATAAATAATAAGGAAAGAAAAAAAATGTATATAAATATTCCACGATGAAAAAGTTAGTAAAATACCCAGCTAGTTTTGAGGGAAGTTTCACTCGATTAGCCAACTTTATCCATGATATCGAGGCTAATTTGGTCCTCTATAATTTAATCATCGGACAAGTTAGATCCTCGAGTGTTGTGGGAAGTGAGAAGATATGAGGATGGGGTGTGGGGGGATGGGACGGGGGAGAGGGGAGAGGGGAAAGGGGGGATATTAGAGGGGAGGGCGTGGGAGAGAACGTGGGATAGGAAGGGAGGGGGTGGACGAAGAGTTGGGAGAGAGGATTGGAAAAGAGGAGAGGGGTTGGGAGAGAAGGTAATATTAGAGGGGAGTGGCTGGGAGAGGAGGTGGGGTAAGAGGGGAGGAGGAGGGATAAAAGGGCAAGTGTTGGGAGAGGATGAAAATTAGGTAGGAGAAACAGGATGGGAGAAGGGGAAAGGCAAGAGGAAAGGGAAGAAGGATGAAAGATGAGATAGAGAAAGAGAAGACGAGAAGAGAGACGGTAAAGAGAGGTGGAGCACGAAGAAAAAGGAGAGAGGGTAATTAGGGTAAGGAAGCGAAGAGAACCAAGGAAAAAGGAAATGAAAGGAAAATAAATATGAGGAAGAGGAGTTGGAGAAAAGAGAAGCAGAGAAATGAGAAGTAGATGAAGATACATAAACGTTCCAACACACAAGACAGGATGGACAGAGGAGGAGAAAGAAGGGAGGAAGTGGTTGAGATGGGAGGAGGAGAGGAGGAGGAGGAAAAGGAAAAAGAAGAAGAAGATGAAGAGGAAAAAGAAGAAAAAGAAGAAGGAAGAAGAGGAGAAGGAGGAAGCGCAGAAGCAACAATAGAAGCAGGAGGAAGAGGATAGGAAAGAAGGGGAGGAGGAGACGCAGAAACAACAGTAGAATCAGGAGGAAGAGGATAGGAAAGCAGGGGAGGAGGAGGAGGAGTGAAGACATGCTTTGCTGATGAAGGAGATTTCTGGGGATTGGCCTGTTATCTAATCCGGGGGATCAGGAGACTTCCGGTTCAACGTGGATTTCGCTTCCTCTTCTTGTTGCTTTCTCAGACTCTCCGGTCTTGCTTTGCTCTATCCATCTCTCTCTCAGTCTCTTTCTCCTTCCTTTCTTCCCTCCTCTAGTTCCCCATCTCTAACCTCATTCCTTCCCTCCTTCCCTTCCTCGCTGTCTCCTTCCCTTCTCTCTCTTCTCTCCTTCCCTTTCTCCATTCTCTCTCTTCCCTCTTTCCCTTTCTTCCTTTTCTCTCTTCCTTCCCTCTCTCCCTCCTCTCTCTTCCTTCCCTCCCTCCCTCCTCTCTCAATTTCTCTCTTTACCTTCCCTCCCTCCCTCCCTCCTCTCTCAATTTCTCTCTCTTCCCTAGCTCCCTCCTCTCTCAATTTCTCTCACTTCCTTTCTTCCCTCCCTTTCTCTCTTCCCTCCCTTCCTCCTCTCTCCATTTCTCTCTCATCCCTCCCTCCCTTTCTCCCTTCCCTCTCTTCCTTCCCTCCCTCTTCCCTCTCTCAATTTCTCTCACTTCCTTCCCTCCGTCTCTTTCACCCCCCTCTCTCCCTTCACTTTCTTTTCTCTCCTCCGGCGCCTGTGTCTTGGGCGGTAAATCATGGGCCGAATAATTGAAGTTCTTGTCCGCGGCAGCAACTCACGCTCCAACTTCAGGACTTTAAAGACTCCTTCAGAATTGCTGGCCATTTCCTCCCTGAAGTGAGATCCCAAAGCGCAGGAATTAGCCGGAATGAGTTATATCTGAAGGAGCATGGAGGAAATTTTCAGTGGCAGCTGATTCAGGTTTGACTTTTTTGTGTTTGGTGAGGGGGGGTCTTTTTCTTTTTCTTAAATTTCTCTCTTTTTTTCAATTGCATTTGTTTTCCCTTTTGGTTGGCTATCTTAAAGAGGAAGGAGAGTTGGTTCTGCCTATCTTTCTTTAAATCTATTTTCTCTCTCTCTTCCATCTCCCATTTTCCATCTCCCTTTCGAGTTCATTTTCTCGAGTTTCCTTTATCACCGGGGACGTAGTGGGACACTTCTCTTACCCGAGGGTCGTATCCCGTTTATTTTCATCTTTCTCTTCCTCCTTCTCCCTCTTGTCTTTTTACCTCCTCCACCCCCCCCCCCACTCGTTCCTTACCCTCTGGTCCTCTTCTCGTTCCCTTTCTCCTCTCCCCTCTCTTCTCTCCTCCCGTGAGGGGAGAGGATATTCCCCCTTTTTCTTCCTATTCTCCTCCTCCTGGTACTTCCCGGCCCTTCCCTCTCGTACTTCTTCCTCTTTCTTCCCTCCTTCCCTCTTTCTCTCCCCTTCTCCCTCCACCTTCTTTCATTTCCTCTCTCCCTCTCCATCTTTCCTTTCCTCTCTCTCCTCTCTCCCTCTTCATCTTTCATTTCCTCTCTCTCCTCCCTCCCTCTTCCTCTTTCATTTCCTCTCTCTCCTCCCTCCC
>BOPN01000477.1:162500-165000 GCA_017312705.2 Penaeus japonicus
AAGAGAGAGAGAGAGAGAGAAAGTGAGAGAGAGAGAGTGAGAGAGAAAGTGAGAGAGAGAGAGGGGGGGGGGGGAGAAGACGAGAGAAACAAGACAATATGCACACGAAGATGAGAAAATGGCCCGCCGTACAGACTCCGGGATTCTTGCTTCGTCAATGGCAAGTTGCAACCCTGGGCATTTTCACCTGGTTAATATCTTATGGTCGCTTCGTATGGGACGCGCGGCCGCCCTCGGTAGCAGCCTGGCCTTAAAGGGCACCTTGTCATCCAGGTGTTGTTCAGGGGAATGGGTGTTGGCTCTCATCTGGGCGGGGCGGAGGCACTGGCGCTGACTCCGGCTCTTGGCTCCTGGCTCCTGGCCTCCTCCTCCTCCTCCTCCTCCTCCTCCTGGTATCCTCCCTTCCTTCTTTCTTTTTCTTGTTCTTTAATTTTCCATCTTTATTTGGGGGGGGGGGTCGTATTCCTTCTTTTTCCTTTAAGCAATTTGGATCTGTTTCCCCTCGGCCTGGATCGACTTTTGTCTTCCATCCTTCCTTCTTTCTCTCTGCTTCTTCTTTTCCTCTTTGGGGTCAAATTCTTTTGACCCTTTTTTTTTTATTAGGGCAGTACCATCATCGTTCCTCCCTTCCATCTTTCCTTCCTTTCATCCATCCTTCCTTCCTTCGTTTCTCCATCCTTCTTAAGAGCGTTTCCTTCTATCCAAAGGTAGCCAAATAGGTCTGATTTGTCCCCCTCCCCCTCCCCCCCTCCCCCTCCCATTCCTTCTTACTTTCTTGGACTCGAATTCCTTCTTTCCTTCAGGTTAGTACTTTGTACCCCCTCCCCCCCTGCATGGCTAACCCCTTTCCTTTCTTCCTACTCCGGGTAAGAGATGTCAGAACGGGTTGTGAAAGATGCACGCGCTGCCAAGGATCTCGTGCTTCTCTCTTCTCTCGCTTCTCACCCCCCCCCTCTTCATTTCTCCCTCTTGTCCTCTCTCCTCCGTTTGGCTTTCTCCTTGTTTTTCCTTTTTTATACCTATTTTTTTATTTATCTTTCCTCTTCCCCTCTCTCGCCTCTCTCTCTCTCTCTCTCTCTCTCTCTCTCTCTCTCTCTCTCTCTCTCTCTCTCTCTCTCTCTCTCTCTCTCTCTCTCTCTCTCTCTCTCTCTCTCTCTCTCTCTCTCTCTCTCTCTCTCTCTCTCTCTCTCTCTCTCTCTCTCTCTCTCTCTCTCTCTCTCTCTCTCCCTCCCTCTCCCTCCCTCCCTCCCTCTCTCTCTCTCTCTCTCTCTCTCTCTCTTTCTCTCTCTCTCTCTCTCTCTCTCTCTCTCTCTCTCTCTCTTTCTTTCTCTCTCTCTCTCTCTCTCTCTCTCTCTCTCTCTCTCTCTCTCTCTCTCTCTCTCTCTCTCTCTCTCTCTCTCTTTCTCTCTCTCTCTCTCTCTCTCTCTCTCTCTCTCTCTCTCTCTCTCTCTCTCCTTTCCTCTCCCCTCTCCCTTCCACCTCCTGGGGATTCCATTTCCTCGTCTTGCTTTCTCCATTTCCTCACCTCTCTTACATATTCCTTCTCTTCCTCTCAGTTTTCCCTTTCCTCCCTCCCCCCCTTTTTCCCCTGAGGCGAGAGTTGTGTGATGTGGAGCAAACTTCCCCCGACCCCTCTCTTTATCCTTCCTCGTCCGTCCCCTTGTCCTCACCCCTACATCCCTCCGTCTCCCTCTATCCTTTTCCTACTCTTGTTCCCATCCTACCATCCAATCATTACCATCCCCCTCCGTCCATTTTACTCTCCCCCTCCTCTGTACCCCAGGAAGGAAGAAGAGCGAAGTGAAAGAAAGAAAGAAGAGGGAAGTGAAAGAAAGAAAGGAAGAGGGGAAGATAGAGAGGAAGATAAAGAGAGAAAAAAGGAAAGTGAAAGACAGAGGAAGAGAGACGAAAGGAGAAAGCGGAGGGAAATGAAATAAAGTGAGAAATATAGAGAGAAAGACAAAGAAAGAAAAAGGGAAACTGAAAGACAGAAGGAGAGAGATTAAAATGGAGAAAGAAGAACAGAAAGATAGACAGTGAGAAATGGAAAGAAAGAGAGAGAGAAGGAAAAAGATAAAAGGAAAGAAGGCATACCCACCAAAAACTAGTGACGTCACCAAAGACTAGTTGATTCAAACAGCCAACTTAACCCCCCCCCCTCCTCCTCTCCGCTCCCCCTTATTTGTTTTTGGGAAATGTAAATCTTGCAAGGAAATGCCTGCACACCCCTGCTATTGCAACATGGAGTGAAAGACTTTAGAGAAATGTTATCATAATTTTTTTTTTTAGATATTAGATATTAGCTTCTCGTCTATTTCATTTTTTAGATTTTTGTAGGCGCTAAGGTGGGTTTACATACACATATATGTTTATTTACTAATTTGTTTTTATTAATTCAATCATCTATCTATCGATTTGCGTATTCATTCCCTTATGTGTTTATGTTTGTTCATTTATAAATCGTTTTTTAGTAATTCATCCGTCAATATTAAGATTTTCC
>BOPN01000477.1:182500-197500 GCA_017312705.2 Penaeus japonicus
CCCTCATTTATACTATACAAGAAACGGACAAAAACTCAAACAATGAATATAATCTTTCTCATTACCTTCTCTCTCTCTCTCTCTCCTCCTCTCTCTTCTGCTTTCATTATCCTTGGAATACAATTTTCTCAGTAGCAGAGTACAATCAACTTGCAAATTCAGACTCGCCTCACAGTCAAGCGTCATTTTCACCGCTAACACATTCCTCGGGGCAATAAAATAGGACTTCACGCTTCACATCCCGACGCCATAACCGAAATGCTACTTCGAAATACATTTGGCTTCTGGCTGCTTTATGTTTCTCCCTCAAAATTGTGATATCATATGTTTGCGGTACTGGATTAGGTCACTTGTTTTATTTGTTTATTATTATTATTATTATTTTTTTTTGCGGTACTGGATTGGGAATTTTTTTTTTTTTTTTTTTTTTTTTTAGTAGCGGGTATTAATATGTGAAGGATACTTTTATATATGTGTGTTATCGCGTGATTGTGATAATGGACACGCATGGACTGTGTTACTCATACTCACGCCCACACTTATATTTACATTCGCTCTTACTCTCACTTTCCCTCTTTCTCTCACTCATATTCTCTCTCTCTTTCTCTCTCTCTCTCTCTCTCTCTCTCTCTCTCTCTCTCTCTCTCTCTCTCTCTCTCTCTCTCTCTCTCTCTCTCTCTCTCTCTCTCTCACTTTCTTCCTCCCCCACGCATGCACTTTCACACTCACTCAAACACACTCACTCCCTCACTCATTCACTCACTCAAACACACTCACTCCCTCACTCATTCACTCACTCCACACCCAACCATCCACTCACAAACCCACACACATATAAACACGCTCAAACATACTGCGCAAGTCAAACACACAGATCAATAATTGAATATAAAATTTCCACTAAACGAAATCAGTCTACAATGTATACACCTTATAATTGCATTTCCCATAAACAAGAGCGGTCAGTACACCCACAATAAACAAATACAGCCATCACTCACCAATAAACAAAACACGAAGCACATTACTTAACATAAACATATAAACATTAGCATAAGCTTTGAGAGCAAACACAACTAAAATACAATTAGCTAACAATAACAGCACGCACTGCAAGCAAAGACAGCATTTGCACACTGCAAGCAAGCAAGCAAGAGAGCGTACTCAAACTCTTTTCGTTAGATTTCGTCAACTTTTCCTGCTTTGTTTACCTGCTTGGCTAATGTCTGGTTAAAACTAAGGAGGAGGGGAGACCGAGCTGAAGAGTAGCTCAAAACCGGCGTTCGAAAGTGTGTGTTTTTTTCTTGATCCCGGGCCCACACTCTGTGCAAGATTATTGACGGAAACAGCCTCTTACATTCAGCAGAGAGTTTACCCCTCGTCACCGGTCTTGTAAAGTGTATAAATAGATATATATATTTGTGTCTGTCTATGAAGGTTTATCAATAATCCATCACAAGTGAAATGAATATAGCAGTGAAAACAATCAGAATGAAAAGACAACACTGAAATACGCATAAGCATTCATTAAGCATATTTCTCTTACTAACATTTCTACCCTCGTGCCTTGTATTAACACATTCAAGTTCACATTCGACACATCATCTCCCCCCCTCTCACCCCCACCCCCACCCCCACCCCGCGAGCTCAACTCTGCTAAGTCCGCCACTGTTAATAGGGTCAATTTAGCTTTGCTTCACTCATGTGTAGTAGGAGCTGAAGGCGGGGGTGGGGGGAGTGGGGGGAGGGAGGGTAGGCAACAGGGGGTAAGGCTAGGTGGGGTGGGGTGGGGGTTGGTGAGAGGGTAGACATCGGGGGTTAGGATGGGGGGGGAGTGAGAGGGTTGACGTCGGGGGGAGGGGAGGCTTGGTTGGGTTGGCTGGGTGGTTGGGTGGTGACATGGAGTAAGGTGGGGTGGGGTGGGGTGGGGTTGGAGGAAGTATGAGGCCACAGGGAGTAAGGTGGAGGGTGCAGGGGCGTTGGGGACGGGGAGGTAGGATGGGGAAGAGGGGGAAGATCGCCCCGAGTGAGTTTAGGCAATCGTGATTAGACACATCGAGAAGTTAGAACGGATTACGTGTAAACTCTGCTGATTCCCGGAACTGCCTTCCTGTCTTCTCCCTCCCCCTCTCCTTCCTTCCTTCTCTCCCCCCTTCCCCTCTCCCTCCTTTCTCTCTTCCTCTCGCTCTCTACCTTCCTTTCTTCTTCCCGCCTTTCTCTCTTCCTCCCTCCTTCACTCCTTTCCTACTTTCCTCCCATTTCCTACTTTCCTCTCCTCCATCCACTTTTTTTTTTACACACGCACCTTTTAACCAGCTTGTACAACACACACTTTTTACCAGTTCTTACAACACACACCTTTTTACCATCTCTTACAACACACACCTTTTTATCATCTCTTACAACACACACCTTTTAATCATCTCTTACAACACACACCTTTTAATCATCTCTTACAACACACACCTTTTAATCATCTCTTACAACACACACCTTTTTATCATCTCTTACAACACACACCTTTTTACCAGTTCTTACAACACACACCTTTTTACCAGGTCTTACAATACACACCTTTTTACCAGGTCTTACAATACGCACCTTTTTATCATCTCTTACAACACACACTTTCCAGCATCTCCTCCATCCCCTTTCTGACAACGCAGCTGCCATAACACACTTGTACCCAACCTCAGCCGGCATCTGTTTGTACTCTGTCAAGGCTCCGTCGCTCCGGAGTGACTTATATCAAATACAGTTAGAAAGAAATATAAATGCTAGATCTTCGAGAAGTTTAGTCAGAGGTGGCGCAAGATTGTGAAGGGTTGGGGGAACGAGGAAGAACAAGAAATGGAGAAGGAAGGGAGGTGGAAATCCGAGGAACAGGAATGGAGGAATGGTTGGTGGGAGGGGGAAGTAGAGAGGGAGGGAGGGAGAGAAGGGGAGGATGTAAGGCAGGATGGATAGCCCTTGAAATCCTCCTCCTCCTCCTCTTCAACCCTCCATCTTCTTTTCCTCTACCTCCTCCTCCTATTCCTCCTCCTCCTCCTCCTCCTCATCATCATCATCATCATCACCATCATCATCATCATCATCATTATCGCCCTCTACCTCCTCCTCCTCTCCTTCTCCTTTTTTCTCCTCCTCCTCCTCCTCTCCTTCTCCTTTTTTCTCCTCCTCCTCCTCCTCATAATCATCATCATCATCATCATCATCATCATCATCATCAACATTCTCCTCCTCTACCTCCTCCTCCTCTCCTCCTTTTTCTGTCCCTCCTCTTCCTCCTTCTCTTCCTCCTCTTCTTCCTCTTCCTCCTCTTCTTCCTCTTCCTCCTCCTTCTCCTCTCCCCGGAATTTGTACTGAGTCCGACTGATCTGCATATCTCTCTTATATACATGTACCGATCTGTGTCAACGGGCTTAATGCCGTGTGTATTTAGGGGTGTGGGTGAGCTGTGTGTGTTATTGTGTTTGTATGTTCGTTCGCGTACGTACACATATACGTGTTTGTGTGTAACCATTTATGTAAATACGTATATATATATGTGAATACGTCTGTGTTCATGTAAATACGTCGGTATACATAATCAGTCTATCTGCGTTACGTGCCCTGAACTTGTGTGTATGTAAAGTCCGTGAATGTACGTAAAAGGAACAAGCGCATGCGTGGGCGTGGGTGTGTCGCGAAGGCGGGTGGAGATGCTCGGATGCATCCCGCTGGCTTGTGTGATGATATAATTAACATGCTCTTCTTCTTCCTTTTTCAGGTGAGTGTTGGCGCGGGATCAGTAAGGTGACCTGTAGGTGAGTGCCATGATTTCTCCTTTCACCTTCCGCTTCGTCGAGTCATAGGAAGGTACACGGCGGCTCCCACGCGGCGAGGGAGCGGGGAAATCCTTGGCTTTAGTAGTAGTGTTCGTTCGGTGTTATTTCTCGTGTTAAGTTATCGGAGGCTAGTCGACTTTTTGTGTTGTGAGTTTGGTGAAAAAAAACATGTTTATGTATATCGATACAATCATATATACATACATGTATCACATCTACATCACACACACACACACACACACACACACACACGCACACACGCACACGCACACGCACACGCACACGCACGCGCACACGCACACGCACACGCACACGCACACGCACACGCACACGCACACGCACACACACACACACACACACACACACACACACACACACACACACACACACACACACACACACACACACACACACACACACACACACACACACACAATCACACTCACAAACAAACAAACATGCACGAACGCACGCACATCCAACCCCCTGCTCCACACACACCCTTTCCACACTTCCGAAAGCACAGTACTGCAACCTTAACACGCTCTCGGCGCACCTGTTCCCTGTACCTGACGGGCGACGCGAGAAACGACTGCCACCCAGGAGAGACCACCCTCCACTATCTAAGATTTCCTGCATTTGGAGGGAAGACCTTTTCCCTTCACCTACCATCCCCTCTATCCTCCTCTCCCTCTCCCTCCCTTCTTCTCTTTTCCCTCTTCTCCCTCTCCCTCCCTTCTCTTTTCCCTCTTCTCCCTCTCTCTCTCTCTTCTTCTCTTTTCCCCCTTCTCCCTCTCCCTCCCTTCTTCTCTTTCCCCTCTTCTCCCTCTCCCTCCCTTCTTCTCTTTTCCCTCTTCTCCCTCTCTCTCTCTCTCCTTCTCTTTTCCCCCTTCTCCCTCTCCCTCCCTTCTTCTCTTTCCCCTCTTCCCCCTCTCTTCTCCTTCCTCCCCTCCTTACCTTTTTCCCTTTCTCTTCTACTTTCCCCTTTTCTTTCTCCTTCACTTTCCTTTATGTGCATCTTTTTTTTTCATTCCCTTTTCTTTTCTTTTTTCTCCCTTTTCATACCTTATTTCTCTTCTCCTCGTCCCTCCCTTCTTCCCTCCCTACCCTCCTAATCTTTCTCTTCCCCTCTCCTCTTCCTTCTTCCCTCCCTCCTTTCCTTCCCTCGCCCCTCTCTTCCTTCTTCCCTCCCTCCTTTCCTTCCCTCGCCCCTCTCTTCCTTCTTTCCTTATCTCCCTCCTTTCCTCCTTCCCTTTCTCTTCCCTTCTCCATTCAACCCCTCTTTCTCCCACCTCCCTTTCCTCCCCCCTCCTTCCCTCCCTCCCTCCCTTCCTCTCCCCCCTCTTTCCCCCGGCATCCTCTCCTCCCTATTTAAAACCCCCATCACAGAAAGTACCGGAAAAATACAGTAACACCCTTGCCGGCAACACCTCATCATGCCGAACACGTTTTCCCGTTCAACATGGCGGACTTCCGTTAAAATTAAGAAAAAAAGAAAAAGAAAAAAAAAGAACAATGTACAAGTATGGGCAAAGATAAGGTAAATAGGGAAGGTAAGTAGGATGGAGAGAGAAAGGGGTGAAAGAGGGGATGTAGAAGGGGTGAGATTAAAAAAAAAAAATAAATAAATAAATAAAAACGGAAAAAGAGGAAAAAAGTTTGGCGCGGACGGTACATCAGTTCAGAGTTCAAGTTGGGTTAGAGGTAGATAGGGAGGTTACGGTGGGGAGTAGGTAGGGGTTGGGGAGTAGGTGGGGAGAGATAGGAGTGAGGGGAGTAGATTGGGGGGTGGGGAGTAGGTGAGAGGAGGTTAGGGTGGGGAGTAAGAGAAAATAGAAGTTGTTATAGGAGAGCATAGGTATTGACTTTCTTTCTTTCCATCTTTATTTCCTTTCTACTTTCTTTCTTTTCTTCCTTCTTTCTTTCTCCTTTCTTTCTTTTTCTTTCTTACCTTCTTTGTATCTTTCTTTTTTTTCTTTCTCACCTTTATTTTTTTTTTCATTTCCTTCCTTTTTTCTTTATTTCTTTTTTCATTTACTTCCTTCCTTCTTTCTTTTTTTATCCTGCCCTCCTCTCTCTTTCGCTCTCTCTCTCTCTCTCTCTCTCTCTGTCTATTTATTCATCTATTTATCTCTCCCTCCTTCTTCCCTTCCAGTCTTTCTTCCCTCTTTCTCCTTATTTCCCTCTTCCCTACCTCCCTCCTGGCACAAAATTCCCTCCTAACACAGAGCAAATTATACTGTGTATCCTTTTTGTTACACACACGCACACACAAACCTCACGGTCTAACGACAGCCGCACCGCCGGATTCTAACTGGGAAAATCGGCCTGAAACTGAAATTATAACTGCGGCCAGACAGAAGTAGCTGCAGCTGCAGTACCTTGAAAAAAAAAGAAAAGAAAAGAAAAGAAAAAAGACAAAAAAAAAAAAAAAACCACGGAAAGTTCTTGCACAAGTCTCTTAAATGTTGGTTCACAAGATTAACCTACCGTTGTAGAATACCAAGTAAGACTTAGAGTAAGATTAGGCGGGGATAACGACGCTGTCTCATAACCTCATAATGCGGCTCACATCTTCATAACCTCATATTATGCCTCATAGCCTCGTAGTCTCCTATTAGCGTGGTGCTCCGTTCGTTATTAGCGAAGAGTCAGACCTGTCCTTCTGCTTTCATAACGAACGCGGGTCCAACGGATGGTATCAATTAACAGTCAGTGTGAGTAGATAGATAGAAATGAATAGATAGTTTGATGAATACTTCGAATAGAAAGGACTCTGGGTTAGATAATGTTCTACAAAAGGTTGAATAGAAAATGGTTCCAATAAAAAAAATAATTAAGTGTACATAATATTCAGAGTAATTATTCTTCGACAGCACGTGGCAGATGTAAACAACGTTTGAAGGAAACGTTTAAATACGCCAGGAGTGGCTTTCTTGCGACCAGCTGGTGGAAAACGGGGGAGGTGGAGCGTCGGTTGCGTAATGAGACGAGAGGGAGGGAGGAAAGAAGGGAAGGAGGGAAGAAAGGAAGGAGGGAAGAAAGGAAGGAGGGAAGAAAGGAAGGAGGGAAGAAAGGAAGGAGGGAAGAAAGGAAGGAGCGGAGAGAAGGAAGGAGAGGAGAGAAGGAAGGAGAGGAGAGAAGGAAGGAGAGAAGAGAAGGAAGGAGAGGAGAAAAGGAGAGAGAGAGAGGGAGAAAGAGAGAGAGAGAGAGAGAGAGAGAGAGAGAGAGAGAGAGAGAGAGAGAGAGAGAGAGAGAGAGAGAGAGAGAGAGAGAGAGAGAGAGAGAGAGAGAGAGAGAGAGAGAGGGAGAGAGAGAGGGAGAGAGAGGAAGAGAGAGAGAGAGAGAGAGAGAGAGAGAGAGAGAGAGAGAGAGAGAGAGAGAGAGAGAGAGAGAGAGAGAGAGAGAGAGAGAGAGAGAGAGAGAGAGAGAGAGAGAGAGAGAGAGACAGAGAGAGACAGAGAGAGAAGGGAATGAGGGAAGGAGGGGGAGAGAAAGACAGACAGATAGATAGATAGATAGATAGAGAGAGAGAGAGAGAGAGAGAGAGAGAGAGAGAGAGAAAGAGAGAGAGAGAGAGAGAGAGAGAGAGAGAGGGAGGAGAAAGAGAGGGGATGAGGGAGGGAGGGAGGGAGAGAGGAAAAGGTATAAGGAGGGAAGAAGGGAGGGAGGGAGAGGATGGAAGGGAAAGGGAGAGAGATAGAGGAAAGGTGTTGAGGGGGAGAAAGAGAGAAGGACCTAGAGAAAGAAGGAGGGGTGGGGGGTGGGAGGGTGAGAAAAAAGTTACCCTTTATTTCTGCCCTTTTAGGGTCATTAGGGTCAAGATTAGTGAGGTCCATTGACTCAAAGTTTCCCATATCATGCGTAGCGACGAATCTTGGCTTATACCCTCCCCATCCCCCCTCCCCCCTCCCCAGGTCGAGTGTCCTCTCCAGTCCCTTTGAGGAGCTTCGCGACGACCTTGAAGGGCCTTTGGTGGCGACCTGAAAGGGCTTTTGCCGAGACTTCTCCAGGTCCCTTTCTCCCCTTCTCTCTCTCTCTCTCTCCCTTGTCCCTTTCCCCTCTCCCCCGTGTCTCTCTCTCTCTCTCTCCCTTGTCCCTTTCCTCCTTCCCCGCTTTCATTCATTCTCTCCTTCATCTCTCTTCGCTCTCTTTCTCTATATCCTCTTTCCTTGTTTTAATCCCTCCTCCCTTCTTTCTGTCTCTTCCCTTTCCTTTCCTTTCTCGTCCTTCTCTTTCCTTTTCACCCCCTTTCTATACCCCTCCCCCCGCCTACCTCTCTCCTTTCCTTCCCTTCCTTCTTTTCCCCTCCCGAGTTTCTCCCTATCTATTCCCCCTCTCCCTTTTTACTCCCCCTCTCCCTTTCTACTCCTCCTCTCCCTCTCTACTCCTCCTCTCCCTCTCTACTCCCCCCCTCTCTCTACCCCCCCTCTCCCTCTCTACTCCCCCCTTACTCCTAGAGGAGGGACGAATAAAGACGCGGCGAGGAGCCTCAGGGAGATCAAAAGGACTCGCGTTTGAGGTCTCTTTAAGCACCTCACCACGCCCTCCGTCCGGTACTGCTGCTAAATGCGGCTCCATGGTTGTTGTGGTTGGGAGCGGGGTCTCTCTCTCTTTCTCTCGGTCTTGCTCTCGGCTTTTTCTCTTCATTTCTCTCCCACTACTCGCTCTGTCTCTCTGTCTGTCTCTGTCTCTGTATTCTCTGTCTCTGTCTCTGATTCTGTCTCTGTCTCTGTCTCTCTCTCTCTCTCTCTCTCTCTCTCTCTCTCTCTCTCTCTCTCTCTCTCTCTCTCTCTCTCTCTCTCTCTCTCTCTCTCTCTCTCTCTCTATCTCTCCCTCTCCCTCCAGTTTGGATACATGCTTGATATCTTAACCCTGTTTTTTCAGGGCTTGTACGCTGTTTTGCAAATAAACTTTATCAAAATTTCTTTCTCCTTCCCTCCCTCCCTTCCTTCCCTCTTACCCTCGTCCCTTACTTCCCCTCTTCCCCCAACCTCCTCCCCTTCTCCCTCCCTCTTTCCTTCCTTTTGACCCATGCCTGTTGACACTGATTCCTGTGATTATCCCACAATCCGAAACTGCTCTCCAGTAAACTTGACTTAAGGTTAGCTGTGACCTCGGCCGCAAATCTTAACAGGGAACGAAAGGGGGCGATGAGGAAGAGGAAGAGGAAAGAGAAGGTTGATGGTAAAGAGGAAGGGGAGATAGATGAGAAGGGAATTCGATGACGAAGGTTACGGTGCTGCGGGCAAAGGGAGAATTGTTAAACCCGAAGAGAAAAGACATGAAAGGGAAAGCTAAGATGAAAGTGTAGCTAGAGAAAAGATCAGGTCGACTGTCTATTTTCCCGACTATTTAATTGTCTATTTATTTGTCTGTCTGTTTAGATTCTCGTGTATGGCTACCTATCCTCTCTCTCTCTCTCTCTCTCTCTCTCTCTCTCTCTCTCTCTCTCTCTCTCTCTCTCTCTCTCTCTCTCTCTCTCTCTCTCTCTCCTTCCCTCCTTCCCTCCCTCCTTTCCTCCCTCCCGCTCTCCCACCCACCCACTCTCCTTCCTTTCCTACCTCCCTCCCTCCCTCTCCCTGGAACATGTATATACCTACGTGAATGTGTATTTGCCTGCGCTCAAAGAAGTCAGTTAGCGTCGAAGTCTTTCAGTTCTTTCAGCAATGCCTTCGATCGCCGATACGTCCTGCGAGGGGAGAGAACGACGGCGGGCTTAAGGAAAGGTGAGGGGAAAAGGAGCATGGTTGGGATAGGACGGAGAGGTGGAAGGGGAAGGAAGGATGAAGGTAGGGAGGGAGGGAGGGAGGGAGAGTGAGAGGGAGGGAGAGAGGGAGGAAATGAAGAAGATGGAGGAAGAGAGGGATGAAGGGAGGAAGAGAAAGAGGGAGTGAGGGAAGAAGAGGAAGTGAAGCAGGGAGGGAGGGAAAGAAGTAGGGAGGGAGGGAGGGAGGGAGGGACGGAGGGAAGGGGATGAGGGAAGGAGAGATTGAGGAAGGAAGAATGGGAGGGAAGGAGGGAGATAGGGTGAGGGGAAAAGGGAGGTAGCAGAGGAGGAAGGGAAGGAGGGGCGAGGGAAAAATGAAGGCGGTGGGGCTCGGAGGGAGGGAGAGGATGAGGGGAAAGAGGCCGAGGAGGGGAAGGGACCTCGTAATCAAGGCGACATCGTCCTGCCCGAGTGGGACGAGATAGGACACGGGCGAACACAGGCACGGGAGGAGGGGAAAAGAGGAGGGGAAAGGAGGAGGGAGGAGGAAGAGGAACGGGAGAAGAGAAGGGGAAAGAAAAAGAGAAACAAGATGAACAGGAAGAACGAGAGGAGGAAATGGAAGAGTAGGAGGAAGATCATCGAAAGAATAAAAGGAAAGGAGAGAAAAAAGAGGAGAGGAAAAGAAAGAAAAATGGAAGAAAAAGAAGAGGATGAAAATAAAGAGAGGGAAAAGGAGAAGAAATGAAATGAAATGGGAGAGCAAGCAAACGTGGGTTGCTTCGGTGGTCAGCTGGTGCGGGGACCCAGGTGGTTATTACGTAATAAAGAGGAGAGACGTTGAGATTTGGTGTTTCGGAGGTTGAAGATGGTGCAGCCAGCTGGTGGAGGGGAGGTTTAAAGTTGTAGCCAGATGGCATAGGTATGAGAGAAATAACCAGGTGTTGGAGATTGAATAAAAAACGGGTTTATCATATTTCTTCTTGTTTATCGTAATACGTTTTATTTGCAGTAAAATGACCCTATATCTTTATATCGTTTGTATATTTTGATATCAGTAATATTTCCCAACTGAGAGCCATTTCCATCGAATTCCTAAATCGCATTTCCAAATTCATATCACAGAATACCTCACTGCCTTGTGTATTAAGGACACCGAACATAGATATATCAGCGGAGAAGATTACGCAAGCGATTCATCACTCGAGCAAAAGATTCCCCGGCGATATATATGCGTGGGAAAAGCACCGTTGGTTTGGTGCCAGTGACAAGCGTCTTGAGTTTAATCTAGTCTGAAGTTGAAACGTTGTCTCATCTTCTTCAAAGGAGACGATTGTGATAAATGAACTAAGACTGAGGATAAGGGAGAGAGCAGAGTGGAGGAAGGAGTTAGGAAAGAGATAGATAGATAGATAGAGAGAGGGGGAGGGGAGGAGAAAGAGAGAGAGGGAAGGGGAAGGGGGGAGGAAAGGAGAGAGAGAGAGAGAGAGAGAGAGAGAGAGAGAGAGAGAGAGAGAGAGAGAGAGAGAGAGAGAGAGAGAGAGAGAGAGAGAGAGAGAGAGACAGCGACAGCGACAGCGACAGCGACAGAGACAGCGACAGCGACAGCGACAGAGACAGAGACAGAGGAAAAGACAAAGACAAAGACAAAGACAAAGACAGAAATAGAAAGAGAGAGACAGAGAAGGAGACAAAGCCAAAGACAAAAACAAAGACAAACAGACGGAAACAAAGATAGAGCAAAACAACAACAGCAAAAGATCAACTATGAAATTTTATAATTCCCATCATAAGCTTTACCTTTTTGTCTTTATTTTTTCCTGTTATTTCCGTCATAGAGCACAATAGCGAGCAGAAGTTCGTACCCGTCTGGTTTCTCTCATTTTCTCTGGACTCGTCAGCGTCTTGCAAATGTTGCAGATTTCTGGCGTGTAAACTGCACTGCAACGCTTCAGTGAAAGAAGGGCGCGGGTCGAGCGAGAAAGATGTAAAAGGTATACCAGGGATTATGTGTGAGTACATGAGAGTGCGTGTGTGTGTGTGTGTATGTTTGTGTGTGTGTGTGTGTGTGTGTGTGTGTGTGTGCGTGCGTGTGTGTGGTATCATCACTATTATCAAAATTATTACCATTATCATCATTATCATTATTACATTAACATTATCATTATTATTATTATCATTATCATTATCATTACTATTATCATTTTCATTATTTTTATCATTATTATTATCATTATTATCATCATTATTATTATTATTATTATTATTATTATTATTATTATTATTATTATTATTTTCATCATCATCATCATCCTTATTATTATTATTATTATTATTATTATTATTATTATCACTATCATTATTATTATTATTATTGTTATTATCATCATTATTATTATTATTATCATTATTATTATCATTAATATCATTATTATTGTTATCATCATCACCGTTATTATCATTATTATGATCACTATCATTATTACTGCTGTTATCATTATTATCATTATCACTATCGTCATTATCATTATCCACGTCATTACTATTACCATTATCATTGTCATTATTATTGCCATTATCATTACTGATATTATCATTACCATCACTATCATTATCAGTATCAGTATTACTATCATTATTGTTATTGTTACTATTATTATTGTTATAATAATAATAATAGTAATACTGATAATAATAATAATTATTATTATTGTTATTATTATTATTATTATTATTATTATTATTAATATTATCATTATTGTTATTAATATAATTATTATCATTATTATTATTATTATTATTATCATTATTATTATTATTATTATTATTATTATTATTATTATTATTATTACTATTATTGTTATTGTTATTATTACTCTTATCATTATTGTTGTTATTATTATTATCATCGTTATCATTATTATTATTATTATCATTATTATTATCATTATAATAATAATAATAATAATAATAATAATTATTATTATAACTATCATCATTATTATTATATTATTATTATCATTATTATTATTATTATTATTATTATTATTATTATTATTATCATTATCATTATCATCATCATCATTATCATTATCATCATCATCATTATCACTATTCGTATTGTTATTATCTTTATCATTATCATTATTATTTTCTATCATTATTATAATGATTATTATTATCATTATCATTATTATCATCCTTATTATTGTCATTTTTATTATTGTCATTATTATCATCACTATTGTCATTATTACTATATCATTATCATTATCATTATTGTTATCATTATCACTATTGCTATTAGTATCATCATTATCATCATGATTATTATTATCATTATTATTATTATCATCCTTATTATCATCATGATTATTATTATCATTATCATTGTTATCATCCTTATTATCATTATTAGCAGTAGTCATATCATTATCATTATTATTATCATCATTATCACGATCAAAGGGAAAGAAGAAGCGGAAAAGAGAAGAGAAGATAGTGGGTATTGAGAGAAAGGGATGATAAGAGAAGGATACAGTAAAGAGTAAAAGAAATGGATTAAGGGCTCTGTCAGACGAGCGGGTTGGCCGCCGCGGGTGCAAGGCGGGTCAGCCGCCGCGGAACCGCTTTTGAAAGAGTTTATATTGATTCCTATGTAAAACGCTGGCTGATGTCAGACGGGCGGTCTACCCGCCTGACCGCGGCGGGTGAGACGCATTTCCCCACTTGAAACCGCCGCGGCCAGCCCGCCTGGCTGATGTCAGACGAGAGGTTTACCCGCCGCGGCCGCCAGTGCTGGCTGAACCACAGGATCTCAATGGATTCTTCCAAAAGTGACAGCAGTTCATAAAAGGTTTGGCGGGACATTCGGAAATAATTGAAAAACTTAGTTGGATCATCTTCCAATTCTTTGAATAGGAGATAGTGAGCACCTTCTGATAAGCGGGCACTAGTTATAGGGTGTGCCCATAACCGTCCACGGCGCCGCTGTCGACGTTTCTTTCGAAGCAATAGTGTTAACAACAGCACTTTCTGTTCTAAGCTCATTTTTTAACACAACCTTTCGCTGCAACGGCAAGTCTTGAACTGAAGCGGCAGCCGCCTTTACCATGTCACACGGGCGGGTCGGCCGCTAGTAAACCGCAGCGGTTTAGTAGCGGCCGACCCGCCCGTGTGACATGGAAAAGGCGGCCTGACCGCCAGCGGGCAAAAACCGCTCGTCTGACAGCGGCCTAAGGAAGCGAGGGATAGGAGAGAAAGAGGGAAAGAGGAGAAAATAGAAGAGAACATATATATATATATATATATATATATATATATATATATATATATATATATATATATATATATATATATAGAGAGAGAGAGAGAGAGAGAGAGAGAGAGAGAGAGAGAGAGAGAGAGAGAGAGAGAGAGAGAGAAAGAGAAAGAGAAAGAGAAAGAGAAAGATAGATAGAGAGATAGAGATAGATAGATAGATAGATAGAGAGAGAGAGAGAGAGAGAGAGAGAGAGAGAAGAGTGAAAGAGCAAACGAACGGAGATAAAAACCGAAGGAAGGAGGGAGAGCGAGAGCCCGAGTCTCTTCCGCCGAGGTGTTTGGGCCAGGAATCAGCAAGGAGCCCATTAGAGTAAGACCAGGGTTTCCACAGGCGTCTCCTTCAGAACCTTTGATTAATTCTCTCCTTCCCCCTCCTCCCCCTCCTTTCTTCTTCTCTCCTTCCCTCTCCTCACCCCCTGCTTTTTTTTCTTGCTTTCCTCCCGTCCTCCCTTTCTAATTCACCTCTCCTCTTCTTTTTCCTTCCCTGCATCTTTTTCTCTTCTCATTTTTCTTTTCCAAACCCTACTCCCCGTTCCATCTTCTGGTTTTCCTTCTCTCTTCTTCTTTCCTTATCCCCTTCCTTCTTTCTTTCCTCTTTACCCTTTCTTTTCTTCCCTACCTCTTCTTCTCCTCCGTTCCGCCGCCTCCCTTCCCCCCCTCCCCCCCTCGCTGAGCTGCTGGGTCGTATCCCACACTTGTTGCTGCGGGCGGCCGGTAAATAGGGTCGTTGTGGTCATGGTGGTTGGATGGTGTTTTCGTCCTTATGACCGAGTGCAGGACAAGAAGTAGGACGTTTTTATATTGAGGGGGGTGTCATTTTCCCCTTTTTAGGGGGGGGGGTATGTCAGTTTAAAATCTTTTGTTTTTTCCTTTTTATTTTCTCGTCTGATAATGATGGTTATATTAACAGTAATAATTATGACAATGGAAATTGTAGTTACCATCATCATGGTAATAGTAATGAAAATGATTTTGAAAATAATAGAGTAAATTGCAGTAATGATAATGTAGATAAAACAAAGCATGAGGATAACAATGGCATTGGTAGTGATATGCAAGGTATCATCACCACTATCACCAACACTAGTAAAAATAATGATAATAGTAATGATATAGTCAACATTACCATCACCACCACTA
>BOPN01000477.1:200000-202500 GCA_017312705.2 Penaeus japonicus
GCGGACCACGTGTGTGTGTTTTGGGCAATCGTATGTCGGTCCGAGCATGTGTGTTTACATTCATGTATACATAAATAGATGAATATATAACCTGCTGTAGGTACAAAACCTGCTGTAAAGATGACGAGTACACCAATCTCGGAAAATTAGAATGATTTTTTTTTTCGTCACCTCAGTATCTCTTTTTTTTTTTGCTTTTTTGTACCCCACCATCTTAATCTCCGTCTGTTCGCTGTCTTAACTATCTCGTTTGGCAGCGAATGCCTAGACCGGAAGTGGTTATCACAAGACCCCGCATTGTTATTAGGACATCAAAGCGTATGATTAAGATTGGATTAGGACTGTGGCATTCATTCGAGCTTAATGGCGTCGGCTTGGTTCCTCCCGCGCCATAATTAGCAGTAATTTAATTGTTCATTCTCGGACCGGAAGCGTTTCCGGAAATGAGGTCTAGCTGCCTCTGCTTGTTTTCTTTGATTGTTTGTTTGTTTATGTGTTTTTTATCTTGGTCGCCCGGCTCAGTTGGCTAAGTTTAATGTGATATGCCGAATAGTTCGGTTTATTAAAGCAAACGTAAGGATTTTTTTTATAATCTAATTCGATTTTCTGATAATTATATCAGCAAGATTACGAACACGGGTGTGAGCACCGCCAGGCTGTAAGTACCGCCGGTGTGTGAGTACCGTCAGGGTATTAGTACCGTCAGGGAGTGAATACCGTCAGGGTGTGAGTACTACCAGGGTGTGAGTACTGCCAGGGTGTGAGTACTGCCAGGGTGTGAGTACCATCAGGGTGTGAGTACCGCCAGGGTGTGACTTTTTTTGACTTTGACGAGTTTATTGAGACAAGTGATTACGTACATCTCAAAAGGATGAGGTAACATAGGTTATCCTCACCCCAATCTTAGTCCCTCTTTGGGCTCACATATATTTTACAAAACCTTACAGCTATGTCAACATGTTGAAATATATACAGAGCAAAAGACGGGTGTGAGTACCGCTAGGTGTGAGTACTGTCAGAGTAAGAGTACCGTCAGGATGTGAGCACCGCCAGGGTGTGAGTACCACATTCTTCAGCGCTAGCCGAGTCCGCCGCGCCGATTGGGAATCTCCGAAGGAAAATGAGGATCACTCGCGATCATTTACGATTATGTAAGATTATTTACTCGCAATAAAACTTGGAGTGTGTGGGAGATCATGGTGGCCGATGTCTTGCGCTTCCGTGTGCGTACCTCGGAGTTTTATGCACCGCGCGAAAATGGCCCTTGGGAATGAGGAATTTGTTTACACTTCTTCGGAATGGAATGGGACCGAATCACGGCTGCGGCGAGGGGAGAGAATGCGTGCCGAGATCCATTCTGCGTGCATGCGGGTGTGGGCTCACGTTTGATGGTAGGTTTATAAGGATACAATCACATCATTCACACGCACGCACGCACGGACGCACATCACACACACACACACACACACACACACACACACACACACACACACACACACACACACACACACACATACATACATACATACATACATACATACATACATACATACACACACACACACACACACACACACATATATATGTATGTATGTATATACGTATGTATTCTAGGATATATGTGTGTTTGTATTGCGTTTGTACTATTGGATGGGATTCATTCATGAGAAATGACAATTACAACATAGCAAAACAAGTAAACATAAACATCATGAAAAACAGACTGTTCACACATAGATAAAAAAACAACAACATCAACAACACAGCAACAACCATGCAAAAAGTTCCCGCCTCGTCCTAGCGTCCCCTGGCCCCCTCCCCCCCATCCACTCCTACCCCCCCTCCCCCTCATCCCGCAGCCATAACTGCGGCTGAAAGCAATCCTCAAACTTAGATGAACTTTTTTATTATCACTTAAACGCTCATTTATTGCCGGCGGCGCTAATCCTCTGTGAGAACTAAGTTCATTTTTTCGCGAATTGGGGTGTGATGAAGCTCGGGTTTATGGCGGACTGTTGACCGCGTTTCGCTTGCTTGCTTGTTTGTGTGTTTGTTTGTTAGGGGCGGATGTGTGCTTGTTTATGTGCGGTTTGGTTGCGTGGGGTGTGTTTATGGCTGTATTTGGTAGGGTTGTGTGTTTTTAGATGTGTTTGTTAGGGTGGGATGGGGGGGAGGGGTTGTAGATGTATGTATGTGGGTGGGTGGGTAGGTATTAGTGTTGATATGTGTTTGTGTGTGTATGTATGTGTGTGTATGTGCCAGTAGGTGTGTAATGGTTAGCTTTTTCCCACTGCTATATGTTTCATACGAATAGAGCGATGTTAGTAGTTTAGAAATAAAAACACTATGAATAACTAATAGATAAAAGATTTAGATTAAATTCGTTTGTTGAGAATATGCTTAAACATAAACATATATATACAATTTCAAATATATCATACACAAATATCACAAACTCTTCCATCTATCACAAAACAATTAAACTAAATCAGATACTCAC
>BOPN01000477.1:205000-210000 GCA_017312705.2 Penaeus japonicus
TAAATAGTTTTCACTCTCGTGCAAGTGGTGAAAATAATATGATTAATTTTTCTTGCAAAGAAACGTTTTCTGGCTTTCGTTTTTCTTACTTTTTTTAATATATATTTTTTCTCTCTCTCTTTCTTTCTCTCTCTGTTCTAATTTTTCTTTCATGCGAATAAAAGTCCAACTTTAAGACATTCTTTATGTGTGCTTTTATTTTATTACTATAATTTTTTTTGTGTTCAAAGAAAATTTCAAATGGCGTTCGTGGTTGTGTTTGTTCATGTGTGTTTATGTGTGTGTATGTGTGTGTGTGTGTTTGTGTGTATGTGTGTGTTTGTTTGTGTGTGTGTATATGTGTGTGTGTGTGTGAAAGAAGGAAGGAAATAAAAAAAAAAGAAATAAAGAAGGTAAGTAAGGAAAAAGGAAATAACGGAAAAAGGAAAGAAAGAAAGAAAGAAAGAAGAAGGAAAGAAAGAAAGAAAGAAAGAAAGAAAGAATAAGGACAGACAGAAAGAAATCCCTTCAGCCCTAACTTTTCACGGCGATGAAAATTGCAAATTGCTGCCATGTATCAAATGGCCAAATTGCAAGATTTCAGGGAATACAGCATTTAACTCGTGTAAGAAGAGGACGTAATGGCACTGAAATTCAAGACCTGAAACTTTGAAACTCTTGTTGAAAATCTGCACTGCAACTTGCACTGACGTCCGGGTGAAAAGGATCTGGCTTGAGCTGCTTTCCTTACTAGTTTCATCCTTTAGTTGCATTTGTATTATCATTGCATTTATTGTCATTATCATCTTTATCATTATTATTATTATGATAATGATACATATATTATTATTATTATCATTACAATTGACCATTCATCCTTAGTATCATTATCATGAACGTTATTTCTCTATGTGTAGAGGTGCAGTTAAGTCAAATGTATTTATTTCCCCTAATATACTTATATTTTCTTTATCTATCGCTATCTTTCGTCATATTATATTTGCTTGTTTCTCGTCAGAATTTCCATGTGCTTTCCAATTTCGCATTCGTCCAAACGCGTCTCAATTTTCGGTGGGGGGGGGGAGTGTTCTTCGTCCGCATCAGCTCATATAATTTGAATGATCCGGGTTTTACGCCCCGGCCTCCCTCGTAAGGACAAGGACGGTACCTGTTTTCGAAGGACCTATGACTTGGGGTAATGCCCTTCTTAACTTCGGACCATGAGCAGGACTCGAACTCACTCCTTCTGAAAATTATGTCATTTGAATGGTTAGATATATTTTTTATGATATTTTTAAAATGGGATTGGACTTAGTTACGGGTATTTTAGTGACTCTCGTGATCGTCTTGATAAAAGATGTTAATTATTTCTTCTTCTTCTCCTATTCTTTCTTCTTCACCTTTTTCTTCATATACGCCTTTTCCTCTTCTCCTTCTCCATCCTACTTCTTCCCGCCCATACTTCCTCTTCTCTTTCTCACCTTAATCGTCTTCTTCTTCTTCCTCCACCACAACATTCCTCTTATCCTCCTCTTCCTCCTCCGATTCCTCCTCCTTCTTCTTTTCCTCACCCTCCTCCTTCTCCTCCTCCTCCTCCTCCTCCTCCTCCTCCTCCTCCTCCTCTTCCTCCTCCTCCTCCTCCCCCTCCTCCACCTCCTCCTCCTCCTCCACCTCCTCCTCCTCCTCCCTTTCCTTCTCCCCCTCCTCTCCTCCTCCTCCTCCTCCTCCTCCTCCTCGTCCTCCAACATCTTGGGAGAACGAGCATCAAGATCCCCCTATCAGCGCCTCGAAATGCAAGAAGGAAGTCGTGGCTTTATGCGCCCTGATAAGCATCGGTCCGGCGCCGTGAAGCTGGGTTTAAGTGGGGGGGGGGTGAGAGCGGGAGGGGTTGGGGGTTGTGGGGGTAAGGGTAAATGTAGCGGGGGGGGGGGGGGGAGACGCACACCCTTGCCCCAAAGCAAATCCCCGATTCAATCTATGGTAACATGAATCCTATATACAGTAAAAATCAAAATAAGATTTTATATATATATATATATATATATATCAGTAGATATAGATAGATGGACACGAATACAAGGAGATATGAATAGATAGACACATGCAAGTAGGAATGGATAAATAGACACAAATAAAGCAACTGTAGACAGGTAGACACAGATGCAAATGAATGTAGATAGATAGACACGGAAATGCATACACACGCGTTTGCGTATACACACAAACACACACACATACTAAATACTATGCGTATGCATCCGTACAAATCGAGAGTGAATGAGCGATAGATAGATATAGACAGAGAGAGAAAGAAAGAGAGAGAGAGAGAGAGAGAGAGAGAGAGAGAGAGAGAGAGAGAGAGAGAGAGAGAGAGAGAGAGAGAGAGCGTGATTGATAGATAGATAGATAGATAGATAGATAAATAGTGATGTAGATAGATAGATAGATAGATAAATAGTTATGTAGATATATAGATAGATAGATTGACAGATAGATAGACAGACAGACAGACAGACAGACAGATAGATAGATAGATGAATAGAGCGAGAGAGACAGAAATAAAGAAAGAGAGACTTTCACAAAGGAAGACTTGCAAAGGAAGACCGAGCAGTGAGAATCAGCGAAACGAAGGAAGAACAAGGAGGGGGAAGGGGGAGAGGGGGGAGAGGGAGGGAGGAAATGTTGCGGGGATGTAATAAACGGGATTATTAGGTAATCAATCTTCCAACTTATGTGTGTGCTCGTGTATGTGTGTGTAAGTAAGTGTGTGTATGTGTGTGTGTGTGTGTGTGTGTGTGTGTGTGTGTGTGTGTGTGTGTGTGTGTGTGTGTGTGTGTGTGTGTGTGTGTGTGTGTGTGTGTGCGCGCGCGCGCTTATGTACGTATGTGTGTTTGTCCATGTGTGCACGTGCGTGTTTCTATCTCCCCTTCATGCCTACATGAATGAGTGTGCGTGTGCACCCGTGTATGAATGCTAGATTACGTGCGCATGTGCTGGCTGGCGGGTGGCGGAAAAGCGGAAACGACGCTCCGTGCATTCGCTTGCACAAAGAGATTGCATTATCGCCGTCATGTCCGGCAGTCTTACATTGTTTACGCTCGCCTCGTAAACCCGCGCGCGCTCCCTGCGTCTCTTTTATTTTTCTCGGCGCTCCTTCAGTTTTTTTTTTCGTCATTATTTGGCGTTTCTTTTTTTCCTCTTTTTCTTATTGTCTCTTGCTCAGTAGTCTGTTTCGTATTTTCTCCCTTTGTTTAGGATTATTTTCTGTTTTGTTTTCGCTTAATATTTTATCTGTTTTTTGCTTATTTTTTTAGAATCTTTTTTTATTCATGTTTTTTTTTTCTATAAGCTCGCATATTCTTAAAAAAAAGAAAAAAAAAGTAAAAGTGAAATGCAGAAAAAAGCGAAGGGAGTGTGTGTGTGTGTGTGTGTGTGTGTGTGTGTGTGTGTGTGTGTGTGTGTGTGTGTGTGTGTGTGTGTGTGTGTGTGTGTGTGTGTGTGTGTGTGTGTGTGTAAACATCGCAATTATTTATGGCATTTACTAATAATACAAATTACTGTCCTGAAAATGCATTGATAATAGTGCCGATAAACTAACAGTACAGAGATCGAAACTGATAACAGTAATGACAGTCATCACAAGACCAACAGAAAACACAAAAGTAAATTTTATAAAATAGAAATATCGAATTTTAATGACACTTATCCTGAGGGAGGATGGCGATAAGAAAGATAGAGGGAATGATAATAGTAAAGACTTCAAAACACTTAATTACTAAAAATAGGGAAATAAATAAAAAAGAAAATGGACGGATGGTAACGATGCAAATGCTCCTATTGCAACAGCAAGGGAATAAAGAGAGAAAAGGGTTATCTTTATCTTGATCGATCCTGCTTAATCAGGCAGACAAGGATACTTGCGGGGGGGGGGGGGATGAGCAAGAACGGGGGGGGGGGTTTGGCGTAGATGAGGAGGTGTGGTGTGTGTGGGGAGGGGGGGATTGGCGTAGATGAGGAGGTGTGGTGTGGGGGGTGGGAGGGTCGACGGAGGAGGAATCTATAGCTACATCCCTTTTCGGATTTCCACTCCTCCATCCTTTCTTCCTCCTTCCTTTTTCTCTCCCCTCTATCTCCCACACCCCCTCCCCTCCGCCAATGTCTCTTCCCTCCGTCCCCTCTCATCCCCCCCTCTCATCCCCCCCCCTCTCACCCGCCCCCTCCTGCCACGTTAGGTCGCGGGTAAGGATAACATGCTGATCAGTGATTGATTGTGACTTGTGACATGGCCTCGGGGGATGGAGGAGGGTGGGGGGGGGGGTGAAAGGGGAATAAGGGATGAGACAATAGGGAGGAGGGGGGGGAGGGTAATGACGAAGTTTGTTTGTAGGCCTTTCAGGGTTATTGTGGTTGTGTGTTTTTCGTTTGCGCTTGTGTGTATGTTTTTTTTTTTCTTTCTTTCTTTTTGTTTGTTTCTCGGTGATGAATGAGACTGTGGTGGTGATGTTATTTTCCTTTGTGGTGGTATTGGTGGTTGAGAGAGAGAGGGAGAGAGAGAGAGAGAAAGAGAGAGAGAGAGGGAGAGAATGGTGTAAACAGAGAATGAGAGAAAGAGAATCAGAGTAAAGGAAGAGAAGAGAGAGAAAGGGAAAAGATGATAGAAAGTTTTAACAACAAGCGGGTTATTAAGTGAGGGATGGAGAGGGAGGGGGGTTGAGGGGAGAGGGGAGGGGGAGGGGTGACAACTAAGGCAGGGGGAGGGGGGAAGGGGGTCGACCGCACCTGATGCCATTATTTTAAGTGCCGTTACACGTAATGTGATTATATTTAATGTAATTTTACACTACGGTTACTGGTGGGAGGGGGAGGAGGGGGAGGTATCCAGAAGAGGGGAAATGGGGGAGGGATAAGGAAGAAAGAGTGGAGGGGGTGAGAGAGAGAAGGAGAGAGGTAGAGGGGGCAAGGAAGAGGGGAAAGGGAGAGGGATAAAGAAGGGGAAGGGATAAGGAAGAAGTTGTTGAGAG
>BOPN01000477.1:227500-235000 GCA_017312705.2 Penaeus japonicus
TTTATTGCATTATCGTCTTTTTCTTCTGTGTCTATTTTCATATTTTCTCTTCGTTTTTCTTTTTTTCTTTCTTTTCCTTTTTCCGCCTATTTTATTCCTTTCCCCTCCTCCGTCTTTGCTTTTTCTTGTTTTTCTTCTTCTCCAAGTTATCTTTCCTTTCCTCCTCTCCTCTTTCCTTACCTTCTTTTTCTCTTTTTTTCCCCTCCTCTGTATTCTCTTTTTTTTTTCTTTTTTTTGTATGTTTGTTGTTCATCTTCGTTGTTCTTCTCCTCCTCTTCCACCTCCTCTTCGCCTCATCGTTTTTTTGCTCTTTTTCGGTATTTCCTCCTACATCTCCTTCTCCTCTTTTTCCTTCTTTTTTCCATCTTCTTTGCTTTTCTTGTTCTTCTACTTTTTCATATTCTTATTATTCTTGTTCTTATGTTTCTTCTTCTTCTTCTTTCTTTCTTCTTCCCCTTTCTTTCTTTCTTCTTCTTCTTTCTTTCTTTCTTCTTCTTCTTTCTTTCTTTCTTCTTCTTTCTTTCTTTCTTCTTCTTTCTTCCTTTCTTCTTTTTCTCTTCTTCTTCTTCTTCTTCTTCTTTCTTCTTCTTTCTTCCTTTCTTCTTCTTCTTTCTTTCTTTCTTCTTCTTCTTTCTTTCTTCTTCTTCTTCATCTTCTTTTCTTCGCCTAAGCTACGCGTCCAATATCTGACGTCCCAAGAGGCACCTCTGGCCATGCTAATTCGGCGAAGTTAGGATAATTATTTTTCCATTAATTATTGGCCTATTGATTGCATTTGCATATTGAGAGACAAATATTATATATTCTTTAAAATGTATAAAATTTCCACGCCGCCGGGTAGGACTCATTGGGCTTGTGAGGGTGGGGGGATGGGATAGGGGGGGAAGGCCTATTGGCAGGGTAGGGGGTAATGGGGAAGCCGAGTTTAGGGAAAGACGAGGAAATCACAAGGGGGTGTTTGTGGGGTGGAGGGGGGGGGGGGTCGCCATGTTATTCCCATCAGTGGCTTTTCTCTCATTCACCCAATCCTTGTTCTCTCTCTCTCTCTCTCTCTCTCTCTCTCTCTCTCTCTCTCTCTCTCTCTCTCTCTCTCTCTCTCTCTCTCTCTTTCTGTGTCTCAATTTTTCTCTCATTCAACCACTCTCGTCCTCTCTCTCTTTCTCTTTTTCTCAGAGTTAGTTTCTCTTTCAATCGTTGCTCTCTCTCTCTCTCTCTCTCTCTCTCTCTCTCTCTCTCTCTCTCTCTCTCTCTCTCTCTCTCTCTCTCTCTCTCTCTCTCTCTCTCTCTCTCTCTCTCTCTCTCTCTCTTTCTCTGATACTAACACATCTCATATATACCTGACCACCTTCAAAATGGGTGATTCAGATAATTGAATGAAATAGAGCAGATGTGACATCAATACTCACAGTCGAACTCATAACCTGATTTCAGATCGACAATTATAATCTATTTTTTTCTCTTTTTTTTGTGTATTTTTTCTAACTTAAATTTTCATTAAAAATGGACCCTTTCACAAATTACAAGTTAGAATGTTCCTGATATATAAGATGGAAAAAATGCGATAAAGAATAGTGTTTTTTGACAGCTTTAGAAATTGGGTCGTCAGCGTGTGTTGAATTATGGAATTTGATCATTTTATTAATTTGGGTCTTGGATTTCGTCGTTATAATTGAGTTTTAAAGGAAAATGGAAAATGATAGAAATATGATATTGAATGTATCTTGGAAGGATCTATAGTTTTTTCCTTTAATGTTCTTAAAAGTTTATAAGTATAAACAAATTAATGTAAGGCTCAGAAGGAATTGTGTCTTAACAAAAAGGTTTAATTGCGTGACAACGATGCATTTTCTTTCTTTCCCTTTCAACTTTTTTTTTGTGTGTGTGTGTGTGTGTGTGTGTGTGTGTGTGTGTGTGTGTGTGTGTGTGTGTGGATGTGTGTTCAAAGAAAAGGATTAAATCTAGAACATGTCTTGATCTCAGCCGAGAAACTATTAAGATAATTAGCTATTGCATATTTGGTTGGAATGATGATACTCAGATCAACAGATATATGATTAGGAAAAATAGCACATTTAACTGGTAATAATGATGATGAAAATAATGGTCATAATAATAGTACTACCACTGATAGTAATAATATAGAATGATGATAATAATATAATACTAACACCAATAATTATAATGATTATAATGATGATAAGACAAATGACAATAACGATAATGATTATGATGATAAAGATAGTAGCACTAATGTTACCAAGTAAAAATGAAAAACAACAGCAGTAATATCAATAAAAAATTATATTAATTACAACGATAGTGCAAGACTGTTTCAGTGGACATGACGTTGTTTTTTCTTCACTCACAGATATACCTAATTGGTCTGCGATAAAAGGGTTTTGTTTTGAACAGTTAATCTTGTTTGTGTTTGTTTTAGTAATGTTTGTTGCCATGACAACGGTCCTGCTATCAGCCTGTCTATTTTTTTCTGTGTTTTTTTTTCCTTTTTCCTTTACCTTTTCATTTAGTTTTCTCTCTTTGATATTTATTTTTTTCTTTCTTTCTATCCATTCTATTTCTCTCTCTTCGTGTATCTGTTCATTGCTCTCTCTCTCTCTCTCTCTCTCTCTCTCTCTCTCTCTCTCTTTCTCTCTTTTACTCGCCCTAACTATCTAGCTAACCGTTTTGTAGTGGTTCTAATAAATCCCCCACACAGTTTTTTTATTTTTCGACAAACTATGAAAGTTAAAATCCCGGACATTTCAATAGTTTTCGCAATTTCGCTCGACCACAAATTTTGATAAAAAAAAAAAAAGAGTTCAAGTTGGGGACTAGTTTCGACATAGGGTAACCGGCCTATTTTTTTTTTTTTTTTTTTTTTTTTTTTTTTTTTTTTTTTTTTTTTTTTTTTTTTTTTTTTTTTTTTTTTTTTTGTGTTTGTGTGTGTGTGTGTGTGTGTGTGTGTGTGTGTGTGTGTGTGTGTGTGTGTGTGTGTGTGTGTGTGTGTGTGTGTGTGTGTGTGTGTGTGTGTATGTATGTGTGTGTGTGTGTATGTATATACACAATGTTTTTTTTTCTGGTATATATTGATAATGTCAATAAATGAATGTTTTCTAGTTTTAAACATCACAGTTATACTTTTTCTTCTTATCATACTGGGATAGATATACCAGAATGTAACAATTGCAATAGATGAGTTGCTCTGTAAAGTATATCATCATTTTACGAGGTTATCAATCGCATATGATTGTAATGTACAGTTTGCTTATGTTTGCCCGTAGTTCAGAGGACATTGTGTTTGATTCAGTGTTCTCTCCTCATTATTTTCAACCTCCCAAGTTTATTAATATGCAGTGAAATTCACTAACTTTACTAAAGTCGCAATCAATACAGCCTCAACTTCATTCGTGATCCACAGAATCCACACACCAAACTCCAAACCCAAGTCCACCTCACCTCACCTCCACTCCACTCTGATCCACTAAATCCTATCCACCTCCACTACACTCCTTATCCACTCCATCTAATCCACAGAATGACAGAATCACACTAGCTTCTCAACTCCACCCCACCTCTTTTCCACTCTGATCCACAAAATCCCATATAACACTAGCTCCATTACACACACACCCTCCCACCTCTATTATCCCCATCCACTTCGATTCCTCCACCCACCTCCACCACACGTATAACTTCCGCCTAGTTGGCTTGCATTCATCCCTAGTTCATTGCACGAGAAGTTTCCACTGTTGCCAGAATTTGCCATCCCTTTGATGGGGTGGGGATGGGTGTGGGGGGGTCTGATCGCCCGGTCATCCTGCTCCCGAAGTCTCACATGGGAGGGCGGGAGGGTGGAGGGGGCCTGGGCCTTCCATCCTTTAGTTATAACCAGCTCTCCAATCACTCCCTTGACTCCATTTCTCTCCATTCCACTCCTATTCCTACACTTATCCCCTAACCTAACCTTCTAACACCCCCTAAGCTTCCCGCCCACACTCCAACCCCTCCCCCTCCCCCCGACCACCACCCCTCCTCCATACAGGTACTCCTTCGCCTCGCCTGCCAGCCTTCAGTCGCACATGACGCCTCACTCCCACAGTCTGAGCGAGCGAAAGCCGCGCGTCGTGTGGAATCTATTTGAAGATCGCCGACACAAAGGCGGGATCCGATCGCTAATGCCTCTGTGGGAGAGAGAACCCCTTGCTGTTGCTGTGGTGCGGGCGCTTCTATGGTGTCTCGCTCTTGCTTCTCTCTTTTCGAATTTCTTGCAGTTTTCTCTCTCTCATTTTTTTCTCTGTTCGTCTTTTTTTCAGTTCTTTTCTCTTTATTTTTTTTCTTCTCTCTCTCTATTTCTCCCTGTCTCTCTCTCTCTCTCTCTCTCTCTCTCTCTCTCTCTCTCTCTCTCTCTCTCTCTCTCTCTCTCTCTCTCTCTCTCTCTCTCTCTCTCTCTCTCTCTCTCTCTCTCTCTCTCTCTCTCTCTCTCTCTCTCCATCTCCCTCTCTCCCCCACCCTCTCTCTCTCTCTCTCTCTCTCTCTCTCTCTCTCTCTCTCTCTCCCTCCCTCCCTCCCTCCCTCTCCCACTCCCTCTCCCTCTCCCTCTCTCACGAATAAATCTTACACTGTGACAGTTAGTTCTCGTTTAGGAATTATTAAATTTAAGTTGACGCTCGTTTTGTATGGTTTGGGTTGGTTTTCGTCTGGTATATTAATAATGTCAATAAATGAATGTTTTCTACTTTTTAACATCACAGTTATATTTTTTCTTCTTATCATACTGGGATAGATATACCAGAATGTAGCAATTGCAATAGATGAGTTGCTCTGTAAAGTATATCATCATTTTACGAGGTTATCAATCGCATATGATTGTAATGTACAGTTTGCTTATGTTTGCCCGTAGTTCAGAGGACATTGTGTTTGATTCAGTGTTCTCTCCTCATTATTTTCAACCTCCCAAGTTTATTATTATGCAGTGAAATTCACTAACTTTACTAAAGTCGCAATCAATACAGCCTCAACTTCATTCGTGATCCACAGAATCCACACACCAAACTCCAAACCCAAGTCCACCTCACCTCACCTCCACTCCACTCTGATCCACTAAATCCTATCCACCTCCACTACACTCCTTTTCCACTCCATCTAATCCACAGAATGACAGAATCACACTCTCTCTCTCTCTCTCTCTCTCTCTCTCTCTCTCTCTCTCTCTCTCTCTCTCTCTCTCTCTTGCTCGCTCTTCCGCCTATCTGCCTCCCTCCCGTTCATAAAGCCCCCCTTTTACGCTTGGAGTAGGAGTGGGAGGAGTGTGCGGGGGTGGGGGAGGGTGTGGGATGTCCCTTTTCCCAGACTCACATCCACGCACTCCCAGCATACTAAACATTATGAAGATTAATGGGGGAAAACTGCACAGAGAACATGAATGGTAACAGACGAAACACCTGATCTTCCAAATGGCGATGTATTGTTGGCGGAGACGCGACCATTCAGGGATGTCTCGGTGCTCCAGGGATTGGGAGAAAGGGGGGTCGGGGGTGGGAAGGGAGGGGGGAAGGGGGAGGGGGTAAGGAGAGTGCAGGTATAGGGTAAAGGGGGGAGGAAGAGGGAGAAAGAGGGAAGGGAGGGAGGTAAGGAGAGGGGAGACTTAGTGTGAGGGAGAGAGATTATAATGGGGGAGGGAAGGAAGAAAGGACGAAGGAAGGGAGTTATGGAGAGGGGAAGCTTAGGGTGAGGGAGAGAAGGGGAGAGGCATGTAAGGTGATAGAGGGGGGATAAGGGGAGGAGGAGGGAGGGAAGAAAAGGAGAAGGGATGCATAGGAGGAGGGGAGAGGAGAAAGGGGTAGGCATGTGAGGTGAAGGTGGGAAGGTAGGAAGGGAGATGGGGAGGAAGGTAAGGAGAGGGGACACATAATATGAGGGGGGCAGAAAAAGGAGGAAGAGAGAGGGAGAACGGGGAGGCAACTAGGTTACAGAGGGAGGAAGGGGAAGGGAAGGGAGAAAGAAAAAAGATGGAGGGAAAGAGTAGGGAGACGAAATGAGAGCATAGACTGAATCGTCATTTCAGATATTAGTTACTGAGAGAAAGGGGGAGAAGGGGGAGTCAGTTTAGCCAGCAATGGCACGGACAGACAAACTTCAGAGTAAATACGTCGACAGACAAAGAGAAGGATGGAACTAAGGGCATTGAGTGTCGGTTTAAGCTTTTCTAATCAGAGCTGCATTTAAGCTATATTTCTGAAGAGGAAATGTGGAAAGACAGACTTACGTTTAACATGATTAACTTTTTTTTTTTGGTCATACATTAGTTTTCTAAATAGACTGAGAGAGAGAGAGAGAGAGAGAGAGAGAGAGAGAGAGAGAGAGAGAGAGAGAGAGAGAGAGAGAGAGAGAGAGAGAGAGAAAGAGAAAGAGGGGGGAGGGATATGGATGTGGAAGGATGTTGGTTGGTTGGACCTACGTGATGTATATTAGGGCTATGTATCCTCACCTGTTCTGGAATACTGCAGAGGAAGAGTCGTGAGTGACGCAGTAAGGGACGCACACACACACACACACACACACACACGCACAAACATATGTACACACGCACACGCTCGTACACTCTCGCTCGCCCAGCTACCGGTGCTGCGGTAGGATCTAGTTGAGAGGCGATAGCATGAACACTTCCACGTGGCGTCCTTCGAGTAAGCAAAGTGGGGGATCCTTCATTATTTCGTGTCAGCGGTAAACAAGCACAGTAACGTGTACAATAAATGAGACATCTTTGGCATTGGCGTCTGAAGAGGAGTCTAGTTTAACTCGAAACGTCACGGCTTTATTGTTGCCTCTCTTGCTGGAGCAGTGTTTCATTTCATAATTCTGTTTTATCAGACCATTGTCCCTGTCACCCCTATCCTTACAGCTATCAGACTCGCTCAGATGCGAAGATGTGAGCAGCGACGGGATGCCATGTGTCTAGCAGACAGTGTCTTTGATGTGTATGATAGCGGATGATTATTACTGACGGTTACGACGTGAGCAGATAAAGGCGCATATGAACGACCTTCGTGGGAGGAGGTGCGAGCAACGTGCGCACACGCAGACACACACACACACACACACACACACAGAGCGCTGCAGACGTTTTAGAGACGTCTGCGAGAAGTAGTATGCAGTACACACACTGCAGTAATTTCATAAGTCCCCTTCGCCGGGCGTGCTTGCTCCCTCCAGACACCCTCTTTTTCCTTTCCCTGCTCATCACTAAGGAGTTTTCGCTGGTCAATTAGTACCCTTACCCTCTCTCCCTTACCAACCCCAAAGCCTTCACTTAACAGTATAGCCACACTCTACGGGCCCCGATCCATTTATCAAGTATATACCTCAGAGTGTCATGTGATACAGACATGAGATACAGAAGCCTATGTAATTTGATTTACTAGAAAGTATAGATATTGTATAATAATGTAATGCTATAACCATGTATCAAATGTATTAAAGTTTGCCATGCAGCCAGTCGGG